>CAODLS011347679.1:0-38228 GCA_948243855.1 Flueggea neowawraea | reverse complement strand
GAGACATCTCTGATCAACATATAGTCTAGCATTGACATTGTCTAAAGCATTCACAACACAAGTTAAACCCTCCCAAAAGGCATCATCAAAGACATTCTCAGTTTCAGGGCCAACGCGATTTTGCAGAGCTTCAATGTTCAAACGAGGATTAATAGATGCAGCAGCAGAAGCAGCTACAGTAGATTTGGCCTGACCTATGTTCCAGTCACGGAAGAGGAACTGCCTACTGAGATTACTCTTCTCTATTACATCATCATCTGTTATTGTCAGCTTTCCTTTACCACATGAAACACCCATCAACGCTAGATTCTTCAAGAACTCACAACCCAGTGCCCCAGATCCAACCATAAACACATTAGAATCCTCAAGTTTCTTCTGGAGCTTGGACCCAAACACTGCAATTTGTGCGTCATAACAACTATTTAAAGGTCTAAAATCACTAGGATCCACATTATCTGTAGGAAGCGACTCCAGTGAATCGAAATAGAAGAACTGTTACAGTCAAAAAACAGAGTTTAGATAATAGATTAAAATAAAATCAGCACTGATTAGGTGATTAAAATCAAACAAGTGAAACGGGCTTTGGAAAACCTGATGAACAAACTCAACTGATGAAAATAATATAAACAATGTTAAAATCTCTTCCAAATAAGTTTTTGGGACCAGTTATGCTGCTTGTAATCAGATACAGAAGTTGCGCATATAACCACAAAAAACAAAGCATAAGTTTAACTTTGCCCAGCTCTTCTTTTAACCACAATAAACAAAACATAAGATCCAACTTTGCCCAGCTCTTCTAAGGGTGGATACGACCAAAGCAAACTGGTGAAACGAATGAATATTTTAACTTGATTTTGTGAGTTTGTTACAATTGGTTGGTTTGGTTTTTAATATTTGAAACTTCAGTCAATTCAGTTCAGTTTGTTTTTCATATTTCTCAAACCCACGCCACCTGCACCTCTTCTCCCCCTCTCCTCTCCCCTCCATTAGCCCTCTACGCACCAGCCACCTCCAGTTTTCCTCCCCTCCTCCCTCTCCCCATTGCATGCTCCCTCTCCCTTGATCAAGAAGTGAACTAAGTGAAGTTCTCTTCAGCTCAATTTCCTTTAAAAAATTGTTTTGCTCAGTTCAGAACCAAAACTATTCCCCTTGTGCTCAAGAAAAACTGTAATGTCATTCTAATGAGCTAAAATCAAAATCCTACAAGCATTTTAGAAAAGTGATGCTCCAAAAGTAGAAGCCTCACAAGAAGTTGCACAAATGCATTTGTACTTTACTTCCTGGACACAAAGCACCATATCCATTTTTTTACACACAACAAGAGGTTGTGTGTGCACGTCTCTGTGCGTTTGTGTGTGAACGAGAGAAAGGAAGCAATAGAGGCAGCAGCAGAACATGGCCAATAAAGAAAAACTGTACCTGAAAAAGAGGATGAAACTTGGCAGAGCATGCTTTGACAACTTCTTGACCAACAAATCCACCAAACATGGCAGCCATAGGATTCAGAACAGCCCTTGAACCAAAGGCAAAGTGGCGTAGAATTTTCGCATTGACGTCTTCCACTCTCCCATCACCCAAACTATCATTGATGTTAGTGGCAAGAGAGATGAGTTTTTGAGCATCTTCTTCAGAACCAGCACCAGGGTAACGACCCAACTCAGACACAAATTTATCCAGTGCTTGAAAGGCCAAGTGCAGAAGTGCTGGACGATCAAACTTGGAGAAATCACTCAAAAGAAATTCACCAGGATTATTAAGCGCTTCCCTCAATGGCTTAAAATTCAACATCTTCGGCTGTTTGACCTGTGTGACAATACCACCTTTCTCATAAGTACCATAGCGAGATGTATCTTCCTCAAGTGTAAATGAATATGGCCTAGCAGATTTTATCTTCCTTGGTTTTCCATCATTTAACTCCATCATCCCATGAATCTCGCTGAACACAACAAGGTCCCCATCCTGAAACCCAAGTCTTTCATCATCAACACAAGATACTAATGCAGGGTTGTCATTGCTGATGGATGCAATTATACCAGTGTGGGGTTCCTCTCCATCAACATCAACAACTGTGAATTCAGGTCCAAAGTCACAGAACACAGAGCCAAAAAGGCCTCTTACTTCAGCCTTAATGAAAGAGATAGGTGGCTTGTGATTATGGCAGTAGTCATTGAACTCAATAGCTTTCTGAAGGCTTATATCAGTAAACACAACAGCCTGCAGAACAAGAATATAAGAAGGCGCATTGAAATTACTATAAGTATATACATAAACAGTGAACAGAGGCACAAGAAACATGAACCTAACAGTACATATGAAAGAAAAATAAAAGACGACCTAATCCAACCATTTGAAGTCCTCAAATATAACTGTTCTGTACTACTTTGTTCAGTGCAGCTTGCATTATTTCTCTAGAATGAAAAGAAGAAAAAATCCAAAGTATTCTACATCAGTGGTGCTAAATAAAAGTCACTGTTCTTTTATTACAAATTCATCTTTTCTTCAACATCTAACACAAAGATGCCACCTAATCTACATAATTTTACAGTAGAAACAAATTCATAGGATGCAGAAGCTTTTCATGATACCAGAAGAATAACTGTACACACCAATTACATAAGCAAACATAATACAGATCACTATCTGTCAATCTCAAATCTGTCTAAAAGAGAACAAGATTGTGAAGACAATGAAAAAAAAAATGCAAGATTTGGCAATTCAACATTTCCTTCAATTGTATGGTCAATAAGAAATAATTACGACCCAGAGTATCAGAATTGTATGGTCAGTAAACATGGTGATCTCAAATCTCTGAAGACAATGTCTCATTGAAGCATTATTCAGCTTTCTTAAAATAACTTAATCTGAAAAGTGAAAAGAATGAAGTACCTGGAAATCAGATAGATGTTCCTTTGTCAGCTTTGTGGTTAAGGTAGAAATGACCACAGCATTATTTAGTTCCTGCAACTTTTGAACAGATGCCAGTGCCCTGTTCAGACCGACATCGCTCTCTGAGAAAACAAAATTGCTGGATAGATCCCATAGCTCCACTGTTCCTTCATCGTGCAGGGTTACAGACTTGACGCCAGCAAGAATGAGATTTTTGGCTGCAGAAACAAAAGAAGAAGTTCTCAAACATGCATGAACATGGCGGGGATGGGACAAATACAGAAAAAGAGGGAGACATAGAATTTAAACAGTTATCACTCCAAACACTTCTTCCAATCTGAGCAGCCTGTTCAACAGTATCAAATACACATACATCACTGCTCTAGACGCACTCAATCACCTCATTTCAGTTCCTTCATTCTCTTTTTTAAGCAATAATGCCCGCAAATAGCTTGGAAAGGGTACAACAACACACAAAAAAAATTCAACATATAACTGATATTTACAACCACTGAATCACTATATAGATTATATAACACATGCTCAGAACAAAAATGAACAAGCAAGCTATCAGTGCACAGTCGTTGACTAATATGTAAAGTTCACTTTCCTGAATAATATGTTCTGCAATGTTCCAAAATTGTTCCCATAAAAATTAACATAGTTATTTATATACAATAAAACTAATCGGGACAATGAAAGCTTTAAAACCAAACTCCGCAAGAGAAACGACATGCTATGACAACCATCATTAGTAACCAACTAACAGGAATACCAAAAAAAAACGCAACTACCGTACCAATTTCAACACCAAGACCCTGCATCCCCGATATTAGAACATTAGAGGCAAAAAGCCGCCTCATCGTCTCACGGCCGTACACAGCGAGCTGCCTGCTGTGAAGATCCTCATCGATATCCGTCTGATTTGCATTACCAAGTGCCATAGTAATCGTCTCAGCTACACCAATAGGACTAGTCCGATTGCTGTTGTTACTGCTGTTACTGTTGTTTTTGTTCTCAGTGGATAATTCTTAAAGAGAGTGGATCCGTTGCTTCTTGACGGAAGATGAACCGTTGTCGCTTTGAATTTGAAGATCTTGTTCTTGTGAAAGCACTCCTTGGTGAGGTCGCTTTCTAGGAAGCATAAAGCGCAGCAAACTGCCAAACATGCCACAGAACCGCATCACAAAAATCGAAGAAAAAACCGCAATTACTACTAATGATATCACTATCTTTAGCCGGTAATTAGAGAAAGCTAATCCGACAAAGATCGGAGCTAAAACAGTGAAAAGCCCTAACCCTAATCTCGACATTTCGGAATAACAGACAGCTCCAAAGCAAAGATTAAGGTTAATTACAGAGGCAAGAAAGGAATAGAAACGGAACTGACCGATTGGGGCAGGAAAGGAATGGGATGGAAGGATGGAGAGAGATTCTTGGTTCCCGAATTTAGTTTCATTCAAGTCTGTTTTGGGAGTGCTTGAGAGAGAGAGAGACAGAGAGAGGAACCTCTGTGAGTTGCCGTTGTAGAGAGAGAAAATGACTTGACTGGTAAAGTTGACTCTGACACACGTCGCCGTTTCAATTGCCAGAAATCGTACGGCGTCGTTTTTGTGGTTACGTTTCCAGCCGTAACCATCTAGAAAAGCAACTCTTTTGAAAAAACACACACACACAAAATTACAACAAAAAAACCATCAATTTCCCAAATTTAAAAATTATTACAGAAATAAAAATATCCTAAAATAATATTTTAAAAATATCTTGATTTGATTAATTTTTACTCGCAGGTCAAAAAATTTATCACATATTAACTGACCACGCCGCATAAAATTTGAGTAGGGGCAAAATAAATACATAATAAATATAATATCAATAAATGTATATAAAATTAAATACAACTTAAACACTTTGATTATGCATCAGAAAATTAGTCACGCTTTAACTAAGCACGAGAAGTATAAAAATAAATATAATACTAATAAATGTATACAAAATTACTATAAAAATGAGTACAAGACAAAAAAATAGGAGTATAAATTGAGTACAAAATAAAATAATTTAAAAAGAAAATTTAATTTTTTATTTGATAAAATTATGAGTATAAAATGAGTACATCACTAACAAATACTTACAAAAAGAGAACAAAAAATGACTACAAGATAAAAAAGTTAAAAAAATTTAATTTGTTATTTTATTTAATAATATTGTGAGTACAAAATAAGTACAACACTAACAAGTGATTACAAGATGTACAAAAATAAGTACAACCCAAAAAATTGAAAACAATTTCAATTGATTTTATTCAAACTCAATAGTTAGAACTTTCGTAATTTGTAATAATTAAAAAGCTGAAATTATAAATTTAGGTACTATTTTGTAGTTTTACAAACTAAAAATGGCCTAAACTATAATTTTTCATATTTGGGGCTGAAGTTAGGGTTTTGAAACCCTAGTCATTGCCCCTTCCAGTACCGCCTCTCTCTGTTGCTATCTCTTAATTGTTTTATTATTGAGATTTAAACTAAGAAAAAATATAATCCATTGTTGTTTTATTACTGAGATTTAAAGGTCCAAAAAAGGGAAAAGAAAAAAACAAAGTTTTTGGTGCATGAGGACCTTCTACCTTACCCCTTCCCCCTAAATGATCTCAAATTCACACCTCATAGACACGATAAAGTTGATCTCACCACATAGGCCAATCTTTGGCCATAAAAAAAGCAAGACTATGTTGTTAGGAAAAGTACAAAAAAACACTACAAAAAAATTAAATTTGACAAATACAATAACACTTAAAACCCTTTCAAAAATAGAAATACTAAAAAAAATGTACATTAAAACATGCTTCAACTTGACCACTTTTTAACTAGAGCGAGGAATTGACTACACACGAGTGTTTCTACCATAATTTTGCAATCATTTCAAGAGGAATAAAATGATGCAAGAAGGAAATATTGGAGCAAATTATGGAGGTGATAAAATCAAGAACAAAAAGGAAATGAATTGCAAAAGAAATGGAAATTGCAGCAAAGATGTAAGACTTTATCCCTAAGAAAAATCTTACGAAATGAAAAGTACAAGAAAACAAGGAAATGATCCTTAGGGATGAAAAAACTGTAATAATTGTCTTGGGGAGCAAAGAAATCACACAGGAACGTTTCCTAAAAGGGGATGTCAAATCTATAAATATTACCTTGGGAACTAAAGAAATCACTACAAATCTGGAACGTGAGAAAACAATTTGCAAGAGAATTTGATGGGATTCAAATGTGACTTTTGGTGACCAAACAATCAAAATAGTATAAATAGATATAAGATGCACATAAAAAGGCACCTCTCCAACACAAAACACAACACCCCTATTGATTAGTTTATCTTTTTTCCATAGTTTTTTCTCTTTATTTTCTTGTGTCCTCTTTTATTTATTTAGCGTCATCTGTCATATTTTCTTCTCATTTTCTTGTACTCAACCTTTAAATTCAATAAAGCTCTCATTTTCATTTCATCATTATGTTTTTGATATTGTTCTTAAAGAAGCAAGAGACCCAAAGCGATGATTTCGTCAATTTGCTCGTTCTCAATCGTTTTGATAAGAAGTCAAAATCTCGAGCGCAATTTAACTTCTCATTTCATTTTAGGAACACTTTAATTCCTTGGCACGCTCTCGCAATCCACAAATCCAAACTCACTAAAGGGCGACATTGTTTTCCCGAATTTCCAACAAAAAGTGGGGAACAATTTAATGGCACGCTTGGTGGGACGGACACAATGATGTTTTGATGTCTTTCTACAATCAATATGAATATGAAAATGTTGCACCCTCTAGGGGGAAGGAGAGTGCTTTTGCAATAGCAAAAGCAAACTTTCATTCATTGACACAACTGTTTGAAAAAGATGTTGGAATTCGTAACTAAATATGGCATTCACATAAATGATAACGCAGCAGAAATAACAAAAATTTTTATCCTAGAATTCCACCAATGATCCATGCACATCAACATAAACGATTAGGGTTAGGGTTTTACCTTGAAAAACCAAAGCTCGATTGTATGAACGAATAAATTGTTGGTGTAGCTTTTAGTATAAACTTGAAACCCTTTCAACCACGTTGTCTTTGCGCGAACGTGCCTAATGGTATCCACACGAACGAACTTGCTTGGATTGGTGGAGTATACTAGCACTTAGAATCTCTATTCTAATTCTCACAAATAATTTTTCTCTTTTTGTTTGTGACGCTCACAAATCCAGCCAAGCCATAAAGAATATGACAAGGGAGTGCTCCTATTTATAGGCATATGGAAAAATCTAAATAGGTGCACTAGGGTTAGCCAAAGCATTCAACTTGTCCCTTAAGAATTTAGCCAACCCTAATCAAGGAAGAGTATGCCGAAATTCTTCCTTGAATGGGTGTCGAATTCCTCTTCCTTGGCCACCAATGATTCAGCCTCCACTCCTAAAAAATAGGAGAAAACATTCGGCCTCCACAACAAACCCTACTAGGCTTTTTAAAACATAAGTTTTCATAGTAATAAAATATTTCTAAATAAGAAATCAAATTTGAATGCCAAACAATTATACAGAACCAAATACCCATAAGTATCTCAGTGTGGAACAACTAATAAAAAGAAATAAACTGGGCCCGAACAAAAGGGCATTGACTGCAACTTTAGAATGTCTCACCGAGTGCTCAATGTCGAAGGATTACAATCAACAAAATCACCTGAAAAGAAGTTAAAAGCAAACAAGAAAAAAAAAAGAAAAAGGAGTGATAACCCAATGAGGAAATGACACTCCAGAGCGGCTTCGGGTCTCACGTAAATCATTTTGAAAATGTTTTTAGAAAATACCACATTCAAATATAAGTGTATATACGTATACACGCTAAATACATAATAGTAATTCTGAAATTCATTTCGAAATCGTTCGCAACCAAAACAAACAACAGACATGTTTACATACAATATATATATATATATATAATTCATATGACATATATCAGAAACTTATATGGAACCAGAAATAGATAAACATACTACATATATTAATGCTAAAACCATTTTATCCAGACTAAACATAAACAATGTGCTTCTATCCTTTTAGCTGATTACATAACCAAATAGATCTGGTGATCATTGATCATACTCCAGTATTATATTAAAATTGCGCTGACAATATCAATTCAAAAATAGAGTAGTAACCTTAAGAGTCTAAGCAGTACTCGATTAAGAATGGCTAATAACTGACAGCATTAGGGGCTCAAATAGTACTCCATCCATCCTAAGGGTCTCAAAGTTGTTGTTGACTCTCAGTTTTGATGATTTAAACAAAACATGTGAAATAGTTAAGTAATGCACGTTGCAGTTGAAGCTAAGCATGTAGAACTATGATCAAGGCGTGTTGTACCAGTTGCAAGTCACGTTAATAATATTAAACGTTTCCAGAAACATCACGTCACGTAACATTGAATGCAAGTCACGTTAAAAAGGATCACTTAGGAAACAGAATTATCCTGAATCATACAAGGCTTATTGCACATGGTCCAAGTCACATTCTGAGAATGTTGAACTCACTGGATGGATTGCAAAAGCTTACAAATCACGTTGTGCAAAATGCAAGTTACGTTGACGAAATGTACACCAGACCTGAAGTGAAGTTGCAAGGCAACACTCACGTTTCAACAATTACAAGTCACGTTGATGAGTAAAGAAGCCATCTTTGAAGAAACACATCTACGCACGTTGCAAAGGGTGCAAGTCACGTAGACGGGTATGATGTTAGCTTCTGACAAATCGGCGCATCGGGATTCAAATTTGAATATTCTTGACAGATTGTACATTGTCACGTGAAGAATCAAAGATACGATCTTTGAAGTTCTTCAATGCACGTTGAAGCCTAAAGTTGCTAGATTCAACTCACGCTGAAGGATCATCAAGACAAGTTGCAAGATGTGCAAGTCACGTTGCATAAAGTGACATTTGAGGCAGTGGTATCTGAGTGGAATCCAAGCCACGTTGCAAGCAGCGCAAGTCACGTTATAGTAAGTGACATTTTAGGCAGTCGCATTTGAGATGGATACAAGACACGTAGAAGAGAAACAACTCACGTAGCTTATTGATGGGACATATACAATGCACGCTGCATATGATACTATGCACGTTATACCTCCTGATGTCATAAAATCAGAGTTTCTCTTTCATCTCTAAACGAAAAATTCAAGACCTGCAATGGCTACATTTTGAAGACCACCTATAAATAGAGGTCCTCACTTCAGAGGTACATAGAGAACTTTTTGAGAGTGTGCCCAAGCTTTGCTATTCAATTTCTTGACTTTCTCTCTCTAAGCTTTCAAAAACTCTTACATTCGAACCAAGCTTTTAACTTGCTATTTGCTTTATGAGTTGGTGTGAGATTACTCTCTTTAATCTAGGAAATCATTTGTAAATCAAGTTTTCGTGTTAAAGCTTGAAGATAGTTAGGTTTGCCTGTTAGAGCCTTAAGAAAAAAATAAGTGTTGGTTTTCTTGTTGAGCCTGCAAAAACAAGGTGTAAATGTTTCTTGTTGATTCTGTAAAAACAAATGTGTAAAGGTGTCCCTCCACCAGGAAGTGAGGAAAAGTCCTAATGGATTTCAAATTATTTAGTGAGCTAGAGGAGTGGCGTAGGTTAAGGAGGACGAAACCACTATAAATCGGATTTGTCATCTCTTCCCTTACTCTCTCTCATTTACTTGCTTTGTATTTCATTTGATCTATATTGGTCTGCGTTAGATTGAGCTATTGTTTTTGTTTTATAAAAGATTACAAAAAGTTTTCAAAAAGCTTTAGTTTTTAGCAAGAAATCCAATTGACCCCCTATTGGATTGCCATATTGGGATTACATTTGGCACAGAGCTAAGTGCTCAGTATTTAAGGTTTAAACTCCTTGAGTATAAAGATCCAAAATGGTGTCCTTTGGTGATATGTCTAAAAGGTCTTTCCATTAACCAAGTTCCTTTATTTGATGGCAACGAATATGTATATTGGAAGACAAGAATGACTTCGTTTGTGAAATGTGAAGCTGAGGAAGTATGGGATGCAGTAAAGACTGGTCCTCATGTTTTGAAGAAAACAGTGGATGGAGTGGAGTCTTTGAAGCCAAAATTTGAGTGGACTGACTTCGATAGGAGGATGGTCTGCTATAACAACAAGGCAATGCACACTCTATTTTGTTCATTGAGTAAGACTTAGTTTAACAAAGTCCAACAGTGCTCCACAGCTCATGAAATCTGGAGGACTTTGGAGATCACTTATGAAGGAACTTCTCAAGTGAAAGAAAACAAAGTTTCACTTATTGTCCACAAGTACGAGTTGTTCAAAATGAAGGATAATGAAGGAATCCAGGATATGTTTGACAGATTTAATGACATCTTGAATGGATTGAAGGCAGTCATACTCAAATTTAGAACTTATGAGAAAAATCTTAAGAGCTTTGCCAAAATCTTAGGCATCTAAGAAAGATGCAATCCTTGAAGCAAAAATGTGTTCTGGGATCTGGAGTGAGAGTGGAGATTTACTCGAGTAGGTTTTGGTGTTACTCGAGTGGACAGGGTCGGGTTCAAGCTTCATGTGTTCTAGGATCTAGAGTTACTCGAGTAAGCTTTGGACTTACTCGAGTTAGCGAGGCCTAAATTTTCATTGAGGGCTAGAGTTACTCGAGTAACATTCTGAGTTACTCGAGTAAGTCCTGAATTAACTCAGGCAGTTAGCAAAACGCTGCGTTTTTCCTTCTAGGTCTATTTAATACCCCCATTCGACCTTGCTTCACCATTTACTCCTTCCAACAGCCACATTTACTCCCAAATCCATCCATCTTCCTCTTCCATTATCTGCCATTGATTCGTTGAGATAAGATCTATTCTTTGCCATTGTTGTTGCTTCCACTTTCTCTTTGATAACATCCTTTTGTTGGGCATTTTGGGGAGTGTTGGCTAGAACTAGGATTTTAGATTTGGAGTTGTTCTTGGTGTTTCTGATGAGAATGAGTGTTAGGGTTAATGAAATCGGGACTTTGGGAATCTAGAAACACCTAGGTTAAGTCCAAAATCATAAGAATCAAATGTGTTCATAAATAGGTATGAACCAATTCGGGTTGGAGTGATTTTGGAATGATTTCGAATTGAATTGTTGTATTGGTGTATAGAATAATGTTCTGCAGGTTGTTTGGAAGCAATATGGGTGATTGTTAACATTTTTGGTTGGTTGAATAATGTTTGAGGATTTTTGGAGTTTTTTGGGTTTTCTAGGCAAGGAATCACTCGAGTGAGTCATGAACTTACTCGAGTCAACCCAGGGTGAAACTGCTCGAGTAAGACATTTCTTAATTGAGTAATTGAAGGGGAAGTTATGTAAGCCTCTAAATTACTCGAGTAAGCCGTGGTTTTAGGGGGCTTAACTTGCACCTTTATGTATCTCGTGATTTCTAAGAGTTAGGAGTCTTATTTGATGATTTTGACTACTTGGAATACTAGTAGGACACATTGATGACTAAGATGGAAATTTTGGAAAGTATGAGGACTAAAACATAATTTTACGTGAGTCGAGGACCTACCTGTAATTTTGCGTAGATTCTAGATTTTAGGTCGAGAGTGATAGATTCTCTTTCGAGATAGGCTTTCAGTGACCTCGAGGGTCAGCATCTGCATATGCATATCATGCATTCGGTACAACCACAATACTAACATCATTTTTCTGATATCTGTTATAGATGTATCTGTTCCATCTTCCTGTTCCTGCCAACACGATCAACCACCAAGTGGGGCTTGACTGGGTTGTCACTTTTGGACACCAGGTGAGTGAAATGACAGTTTTAGACAAATAGGCTGTGTCTTCCTAATTATATAGTTTTCATTGTGTCGGGATATGGCATGAAATCTGACTAGTAATTATTTGGCTAATTATTAATCGGATTTATGTTGTTTGTAATAACTAACGTTTTTACTCTGCTAATATATATATTGGTATGTATGTATGTATGTATGTATGTATGTATGTATATATATATATATATATATATATATATATATATATATATATATATATATATATATATATACTCTGATACTGTCTGAATGCATGTTGTCTGCTCTAGATGTGAACGTTTTGGTAAAACATTTTTCGAAAGCTATTAAACATATAGTGTGTATACATATTCTATTAGTATATATGTGTGCGATATCTTTTGAATGATTTTCAAAACTATCTTTGTGAGGCACGTATGAGGCAATCTGGAATGTCGTTTCCTCACTGGGCTCTGTCCCCATTTTATTTCTGCCTATTTCTTTTGCTTGTCTTACAGGTATATTTTGACGCTCAGCATCTGTTTGACATCTCGAGACCACTGAGACATTCTTTGGTATTCAGTGAGTGATATCGTTCCAGCTCTACTTTTATATTTTGTTATTAGAGTTCCATACCGGGTTGCTGTGGGGATATTGGGCTATACTTTTGTATTTTGGATTTTGAACATAGTATAACGGTTTTATATTTTTTTTATAGTGTTATATCTATACTATTTTCTTAAATATTGTATTATATTCAATGAATGTTTCGATAAATGATTGTTTGGGTAGAATATCTGTATCTCCGAGGCTTGTGTGAGATGAGCTGGGCTTCTATAGACAATTCACCTTATAGGTCGATCACCGGTCCGACTCGGGTTGTGACATAAAAAAGAATTTAAGAAGGTATTTAATGACTCTAAGAAGGACAACTCAATCATTTGTTACAATTGTAACAAACCGGGTCATATCAAGCAAGATTGCCTTCTTCCCAAGAAATACTCTAAATATTCAAAGAAGAAGAAGGGAAAGGCTATGAAGGCAACATAGAGCGATAGTGATGAAATAAGCTCGAATAAGGATGAAGAAGTAGAAGAAATGGAAAACTTATGTCTAATGGCCCAAGAACATGACTCTTCAAGTTTTAAAGATGATGAGGTACGTGATCTTTATACATTTGATGAATTGAGTAGTAAATTTGGAAAGCTTGGCAGTAGGCTTATTGCATTAAAAAAAAATTTTTGCAAAAATTGAAGCTAATATGAAAGCCTTGGAAAAGGAAAACGAATCTTTGATCAATGAAAAATCTGTGTTAAAGAAAAGTGCTAATGATTTTGTTTTATTGCCTCAAAGCTTGCAAATGGAAAGGGAAACCTTGAGAAACTAATGGGTTCTCAAAGACAATCATTATCCAAACATGGTTTAGGTTATCATCCTTTTTCATCTAAAAATCTTTAAAAACAATTTTTGTGAAACAAGGCACCTCAAATGATGATGCATGTTCTTACTGTGGTATTAATGGAAACTTTTCTTATTCTTGTAAATTGAGGCATCCTAGATATGTTGGGATAAAGAGAATTTTGGTTTCAAAGGGAACAATCTTGCCCAACCAAGTGAAAACTAACCAAAAAAGGACCCAAAAAAGTTTGGGTACCAATTTCAAAATTTTGACATGTCTTTATAGGTGTGCATGAGAACTAGAGCCAAGAAGAATGTGTGGTATTTTGATAGTGGATGCTCTCACCACATGACTAGAGATAAAGCAATGTTCTCAAACATTTCACCTAAAGATGGAGGATATGTCACTTTTGGTGACAATGGAAAAGGCAAGATAGTATGTGAAGGTAAGGTTGGTAAGTCTTCTAATCCAACCATTGGTGATGTATTGCTTGTGAATGGTTTAAAGCACAACTTACTAAGTATTAGTCAATTTTGTGATAAAAATTGTAAAGTTGTGTTTGAACTTACTAGATGTGTTGTCTATGATGATAATGATAGTGCTTTATTTCTTGGTTCAAGGCATAACAATATCTATGTTGTTGATTTGTTTGATTCAAATGCTTTCAATGAAAAATGCCTTGTTAGTGTTAATGATGACACATGATTATGGCACAAAAGGTTAGGACATGCAAGCATGTACACCATTTCAAAGATTTCAAAAAAGAATTTAGTAAAAGGTTTGCCAAACGTTGCATTTCAAAAAGATTTGGTATGTGATGCATGTATTAAAGGAAAACATTCAAAATCATCTTTTCATAGTAAAAACGTGATTTCAACCACAAGACCTTTAGAATTATTGCATATAGATTTATTTGGTCCAACTATTACTAAAAGTCTTGGTAGGAAGCAATATTGTTTTGTCATTGTAGATGATTTCTCAAGATATACATTGGTTCTTTTCCTTGCACATAAAAATGAAGCTTTTCATGCATCTACAACATATAGCAAGAAAGTTCAAAATGAAAAAGGATATTCTATTACTTTTATTAGGAGTGATAAAGGAGGTGAGTTTACATGTGAGCCATTTAAGGCCTATTGTGATGAGCATAGTATTTTTCATAATTTTTCTGCTCCAAGGACCCCTCAACAAAATGGTGTTATTGAAAGGAAGAGTATGACCTTGCAAGAAATGGCTAGGACTATTCTTAATGACAAGAACATCTCCAAGTATTTTTGGTTTGAAGCGATTAACACCGCATGTTATATAGTGAATAGGGCGTATATTCGATCCATACCCAAATAGACACCTGATGAGTTATGGAAGGGTAGACTGCCCAATATTTCATATTTTCATATATTTGGCTGCAAATATTTTGTCCACAACAATGGAAAGGAAGTCCTAGGAAATTTTGATGCTAAATCCGATGAGGGTATCTTCCTTGGATATTCATCTATTAGCAAGGCATATAGAGTCTTTAACAAATACTTGAGAAAGTTGAAGAATCAATTCTTGTCATCTTTATGAAGCTAACAAATTTTCTTCTATACCTGTTGATGATGATGATGTAGGTGTTGGAAGCAAATTTGAGAATCTGACTTTGAATGACAATGATGATTTAACAAAGTAAGGCAAAGATGATCAAAAGGATGAACAATCAAAAGAATTTCCCAAAGAGTGGAGATATGCTAGAGACCACCCAAAAGAGCTCATCATTGGTGATACTACAAAAAGAGAAATCACAAGATCAACTCTCAAGCACACTGCAAATTTTGTATTCATTTCCCAAATCGTTTATAAGAACATCAAGGAAGCACTTGAAGATGAATATTGGACATCCTCAATGCAAGAATATTTGAATCAGTTCAAAAGAAATGAAGTATGAGAGTTGGTTCTAAAACTATGGATAACAATGTGATTGGCACAAAATGGGTTTATAGGAACAAAGGAGATGAGCAAGGAAATGTAGTGAAAAATAAGTCAAGACTTGTTGCTCAAGGATATAGTCAAGAAGAGGGAATTGACTTTGAAGAATCTTTTGCATCGGTGGCATGTTTGGAAGCTATAAGAATCTTGTGTGTTAATGCTTGTTACAAGGAATTCAAGTTGTTTCAAATGGACGTAAAGAGTGCTTTCTTGAATGGATATATCAAGGAAGATGTATACGTGAAACAACCCCTGGATTTGAAGATCCACACTATCCAAATCATGTCTACAAATTGAAGAAAGCTCTCTATGGACTAAAGCACGCACCTAGAGCTTGGTATGAGATGTTGAGTTTATATATTTTAGGCAATAGTTTGTAAAGAGGTAAATTTGATAACCCTTTATTTTTTAAATCAAGAGGTAAAGCTTTATTGTTAGTGCACATTTATGTTGATGACATTATATTTGGTGCTACTAACAAATCTTTGTGTGATGAGTTTTCTAAGCTAATACAAAAGGAGTTTGAAATGAGTATGATGTGGGGAGTTAAATTACTTCCTTGGACTTCAAATCAAGCAAATGAGGGATGTAATCTTCATAAATCAGAGCAAATATATCATTGATTTATTGAAGAAGTATGGAATGGAAAATGCTAAATCTATCCCAACTCTTATGAGCACCACAACTAAAATCACTAGAGATGAACATGGAAAGGGAGTAGATGAAAAGCTTTATAGAGGTATGATTAGATCTCTCCTTTATCTTACTACAAATAGACTATATATCATATTTAGTGTTTGTCTTTGTGCATGTTTTCAACTTGTCCAAAAGAATCTCACTTGAGTTCCGTCAAAAGAAGTTTTAGATATTTGATTAATACCAAGAATATGGGGCTTGTGGTATCCTAAGACTGATTGCTTTGATTTAATTGGTTATAGTGATGTTGATCATACATGAAACCAATTAGATAGGAAAAACACTTTGGGTACTTGTCAATTCTTAGGTAATCACTAGTGTATTGGTTCTCAAAGAAGCAAAATTGTGTTGCACTATCCACTGCTGAATCTGAATATGTAGCAGGTGGCAGTTGTGTAGCTCAAATTTTATGGATCAAGTAACAACTTTTGGACTTTGGAATTGTGTTTTCAAAGGTTCCAATTAAGTGTAATAACACTAGTGCCATTAATATTTCTAAAAGCCTAATTCAGCACTCAAGACCAAAACACATTGTTATAAAACATCATTTTATATGTGATCATGTTCTCAAGGGAGATATTGAACTTGAATTTGTTGCAACAACAGATCAACTTGCTGATATTTTCACAAAACCCTTTGATGAAAATAATTTTGTATCAATTCATAGACATATTTGTACGTGTGACTTGAATGAATCTTGATTGATATTTATGCATAATTTATGTTCATTTGCATTCATTCATACATATATATCAAAGTGATCAATGTGCCAAATGAAATCACTGAGGTTGAAAGGATCAAGTTTGCTTCATGTTGGTATCTTAAGTCGTGTTACGCGAGTTGTACATGGTGTTGTGCACATTATGGTTATATGGTTTGTCACTGGAATTATCAGTTTTGGAAGGAACGTACGTTGTAACTAGCTCAATGTATGTTGATCATCATGATTGTCTACTGGGTTCTATTGGGTGCTATGTAACGCACGTGGTAGCATTGGAATGCGCGTTGATCATCCAGCATGAAAAATGGAAAATTTTCTTGATGCATGTTACGTGGTTTGTAGAATGTGCAACGCACGTTGTCGAATTCGACCAGAATGATGAGTATCAGGGATGATGACTCTACGCGCGTTGTATGAGCTATAAGGCACGTTGTCAAATTCAAGAAGAATGATGAGTATCAGGGATAATGGCTCTACGCGCATTGAATAAGGTATAAGGCACACTGTATCAGATACAGTGCCACTGGATTCAAAAAATTTTGCTTTATGGACGTAGAGGCTTGTACAAGATACATTGTACAAGATGCAACGCTACTAACTAAAAATGGGACTTCTGTGGCAACTCTAAGGTACGTTTTATCATATGTAAGATACGTAGATGATTCTTTGGATTCTCTTACGTGACTAAATGATGGTATAAGTCACGTTGTATGACTTACAATGTACGTTGTGTTCTTGGATAACTATGCAATGAACATTGAGCTGAGTTACTTTTTCTCGTCAAACATTGTGTGATATGCTAAATATGTTAGTCTTCATAAATCTTATATAACGTATGTAGTATAACATAAAATTCGCGTAGACCACTTTTCCCCCAATTTATATCCAAAATTTCAGTTTCCCTCTCACTCAAAATTTCAAACTTTAAAACTCAAAATATCGAAACTGCTCCTAATTTCTCTCAACTTCCGAACTTCACCCACTCTACCGAAATCACTTTTATCCATCACAACCATCCTTAAACACCCAAAAGCCTCTCTCATCTCTCATCCCTCGCCAAATACTAAACCCTAATGTACATTACAAACCATCTCACTCACGTTCCATGGCTCCATAGAAAGCATAGAAGAAATCTGACAAAGCAATGAAAAGACAGTTAAAGGAAAAGGTTATAAAGGGGTGAAGAGACTTGAAGCTCCTAAGACAAGTAAGTTTTTCACCAAATCAGGTATTCCTATGTCTTCTCCTCCTAAGAAACAGAGTATATGAGAGGAAATGCATAGGAATCTAGGTAGATTTATGGATGAGAGAGCCTCTAAGTTGTTTGATAACTTAAAGGAGGTTAGTTTCTCAGATTCAAAAGTATTTAACTTTCGATCCTTGGGAGAAGGGGGTTTAGATTTGGAGAATTATTTCATAAGGTTCGAATTGAGGGATTTCAATGTTGAAGCATCTAAATTTTATCCAGAACTCATTAGGGAGTTCTATGCTAATGCCGAGAAATGGCTCAATGAGGATGAAGATGATGTCCTCAAACCATTAGAGTGAAGAGTCGGGTCAATGGGTTGACATTGTGATTGATGAAAGGCTCCTCAACAAATTATTTAATTTTCCGTTAGTTGGCATTGGGGTGAAGAAAGAGAAGGGGTTGAAGAAGTATATAGATATGGAGGGGAACACAGTGGTGGTGGATACGGATGCAAGCCGGAAGTTCATGTTTGACAACCACTGTGTGGTTCAAGTTGAAAAGGGTGTGAAGAATCTAGACCAAAATGATTTTGGTACTAGATGGAAATTAGTTCACACTACATTCACAAAAGTTTTGCAGCCGAAATCTCATACTCAATCACCGCTCACAATGCAAGATGAGATTTCAATGTATATCTTGATGAAAGGGGAACAAATGAACTTCGTTTGGGTGGTTATTAACTGGATTCTTGTGAAGATCAAGAATTTCAACCACCCAACCTTTTCTTTGAAAGGTCAGTAAAGGGAGATGGCATGCCATATGGAAGCCACTTGATGAGAATTTTCAAGTATTTTAAGGTGAAGTTGAATGGCTTTGAGTCGAAATAAGTTATAGAATCTAGGAAGATTCATATTGATTCATTGCACATCATGAGGCTATATGAAACATTAGAAAGAGGTTTGTGTTTCACCTCTATTTGAAAGAAGATGATGTGATGGTGAATCCAAAAGATGAGGTGATCAAGCCAAGTCCCAAAGATCGTGTGAAGATTTAGAAAGCAAGAGAGGACAAAACGAAACTGCCACCAAGGAGAAGAGAGCGTGAAGTGGGAGAAAGTTCTCATCAAGAAGAAGCAACAGTTGATGCCAGCTCCACTGAAATTGCAACACTGAAGTAAGAGTTGTTTAAGTTGAAGGCTAGTTCTGAGGCATTTTAAGTAGAAACTTGAGCCAATTTCTACACTGTCATCAAACTACTTCAAGCCAATAACGAGCTTCTAGCTAGTTTGAAGGGTGTTTCCTTTAGTTCGAGAGAAGGACGAAGAAATGACCCTTGAGATGGCAACACAAGTTCTAAGGAGGTATAAGTAGATTATGGATGAGGTTGATACAGAAGAATCCTCCTCATAATCTTTTATGACTGGCATCCTAGAACCACTAATAGTTGAAATGGAAGATGAGCCTCCTATGATTCCCGCTGATGCTCCAGGTTTTGGCCATCATCCTCCTGAAGTTGTGCAACTTATGACTCGAAGGAAGAGCTCGAGGTATCCGAGACTGTGGATCTCAATGACAAGGCAAATTGGAAGATTGTTCCTTTCCAACCACAAAAGTGATCTTCATGGGCCACTAGATCCACATATTCTGCTATGTTTATGTTATTGACTTTTGTTGTTAACTTTTGTGATGATTAATGAATGTCAGGTTCTATTGCCATTTTGTCTCTTTATGGTGTTTATTTATGTTATCTTTATTTCCTTTTTGAATGTTGACAAAAAGGGGGAGAAAATATGGCTAAGAGTTTGGAGTTTGATGTTGAACTTAAAAGAAAAAGACTTGTGATTATAATTGAACTAACAAACGTGATAAGGCTAAATCCCTTGATCAAAATTCGTATATTTTTAGTTGGTTTAAATTTCAAACAGGTGCATTGATTGAGGGGGAGTGCAAAATCTTTCCATGTTTCGTCATCATCAAAAAATGGGAGAATGTTAAATCTCAGTTTTGATGATCTAAACAAAACATGTGAAATAGTTAAGTAATGCACGTTGCAGTTGAAGCTAAGCACATAGAACTATGATCAAGATGCGTTGTACCTGTTGAAAGTCACATTGATCATATTCAAGGTTTCCAGAAACATCACAAGTCACGTAGCATCGGATGCAAGTCACGTTAACGAGGATCACTTAGGAAATATAATTATCTCGAATCATACAAGCTGTGTTGAACATGGTCCAAGTTACGTTATGAGAATGCTGAACTCACTGGATGGATTGTAAAAGCTTACAAGTCACGTTGTGCAACATGCAAGTCACATTGATGGAATGTACACCAGACTTGAAGTGGAGTTGCAAGGCAACACTCACGTTTCAACAATTGCAAGTCATGTTGATGAGCAACTGAGCCATCTTTGAAGAAACATGTCTATACCCGTTGCAAAGGGTGCAAGTCATGTAGACGGGTATGATGTCAGCTTTTGACAAATCGGCGCATTGAGATTCAAATTTGAATATTCTTGATAGATTGTACAGTGTCACATGAAGAATCAAAGATACGATATTTGAAGTTGCTAGATTCAACACACGTTGAAGGATGATCAAGACACGTTGCAAGATGTGTAAGTCACGTTACATAAAGTGACATTTGAGGTAGTGGCATCTAAGTGGAATACAAGTCACGTTGCAAGCAGTGCAAGTCACGTTATAGTAAGTGACATTTTAGGCAATCGCGTTTGAGATGGATACAAGACACGTAGAAGAGAAACAAGTCAAGTAGCATATCGATAGGACATATGCAATGCACATTGCATATGATACTATGCACGTTATACCTGCTGATGTCATAAAATCAGAGTTTCTTTTTCATCTATAAACAACAAATTCAAGACCTACAACGACTACATTTTGAAGACTGCTTATAAATAGAGGTCCTCACTTCAGAGGTACATAGAGAAATTTTTTAGAGTGTGCCCAAGCTTTGCTATTCAATTTCTTGAATTTCTCTTTCTAAGCTTTCAAAAGCTCTTACATTCAAACCAAGTTTTTAACTTGCTATTTGCTTTCTGAGTTGGTGTGAGATTACTCTTTTTAATCTGGGAAATCATTTGTAAATCAAGCTTTGGTGTTAAAGCTTGAAGATAGTTTAGGTTTGCGTGTTAGAGCCTTGAGAAAAAAATAAGTGTTGGTTTCTTGTAGAGCCTGCAAAAAATAAGGTGTAAATGTTTCTTGTTGATCCTGTAAAAACAAGTGTATAAAGGTTTCCCTCCACCAGGAAGTGTGGAAAAGTCTTAGTGGATTTCAAATTCTCTAGTGAGTTAGAGGAGTGGGCGTAGGTTAAGAAAGACCGAACCACTATAAATCGGATTTTTCATCTCTTCCCTTACTCTCTCTCATTTACTTGCTTTGCATTTCATTTGATCTACATTGGTGTGTGTTGGATTGAGATATTGCTTTTGTTTTATAAAAGATTACAAAAACTTTTCAAAAATCTTTAGGTTTTAGCAAGAAATCCAATTCACCCTCTCCTCTTAGATTGACATATTGGGATTACAGTTGTAACAGATAGAAATTAATCAAAGTACATCTGCGAGCATTGTAGTCCATATGCTTCAACAAGATATACCTTTTCAGGCTATAGTACAATATACTATATGAAGATGAGCAATAACACAGACTTACCAAGTCTATCAATTTCAACCATAAGTCATATCACATCAGAATAACCAAACAAGGTACTAATCTAAACAGAAATAGAGTAAATAATAGATGTGGGCTCCGCCACTAATTAGAAAATAGCTTTCATGCGTTGCGCAACACACTGTTACCACATACCTTGGTAATTGAGTCTTCCCAATGGTATACCAATATTATGTTTACCCCCGTAACAAAGGTGCCACGAATCGATATAATAATAACCAATAATTGCAGAAATTAGAAACGCATAAACAAACAGACAAGCAAACACGCAAGAGCATGTAACAGACCAATCATTGCTAAACCCAAATGTATACAGAGAGCAAGTTACTCAGATACACATAAACAAAACATATTCAAAGAACAAACTACTTATCAACAATATTACAACCGAACGAGCATACCAAACGAATAGATAATCGAAGAAAAATGTTTTAATCTACTAGGTGTAGTTATACGTATATATTACCAGAATAAATAATAGCATAGACAATCATCTAGAGACAAAATTAATTTACAGAAAAATAGAAATATATATTATCATATGTAGCAGACGAACATGCATATCAAAGATCATTTTATAGAAATTATTTATATACCTTATGTAAATATTAAACACCAAAAACAAACTTATTTTAGAGGAAAGATTTATATACCATATATAAATATTATTTAAATATTAATAATAACATAATCCGAATTATTAATTAGCCAAATCATTAATTATTCCAATTTCAGAGTAAATCCAAACACAGCTAAAACATAGAATTTTAGAAGATACAACCTATGTGTCTAAAGCTGTCAATCCACTCACCTGGACGCTGAGCTAATAATCTAGCTTACGGTCCATCGGTGAATGGTTGATCACCTCGGAAGTCAAATAAAGCTGAAATAGAAACAAATCACAACAGACTAAGATATTGTAACTGTGGCAATGCAGAATATGTATGAATACAGATGCCGACTTAAATCTCGATGTTGCAGAAATTCTATTTCAATCGAAGATCTAATGATGTCGTCTCAAAAATCGAATATATCATAAAATTACAGAATAGTCCCTCAACTTTTGCAAACTTACACTTTAGTTCCTAATGTTGGAATTCTTAACTAAATATGACATTCATATAACGGATAACACAATGGAAATAACAAAAAAATTTATCCTAGAATTCCACCAACGATCCATGCACATCAACATAAATGATTAAGGTTAGGATTTTACCTCGAAAAACCAAAGCTCGATTGTATGAACGAATGAATTGTTGGTGTAGGTTTTAGTATCCAAAATTTGAATCACCCTTTTGGAATCACGTTGCCTTTGCACAAACGTGTCTAGAGGTATCCACACGAACGAACTTACCTTAGATCGGTGGAGTGTACGAGTACTTCTTTTAGAATCACTATTCTAAAACTCACAAAATAATTTTATCTCTTTGGAAGTGGCACTCACTAATTCGGCTTTGGTGCTGAAAAGAATGGCAAGGAATGCATCCTATATATAGGCTTATGAGAAGACCTAAATAGGTGCATAACAGAATCTAAAATTCCCTCCTTGTCCTTGCAAAAATTTGGCCCTCATCCTATTCAAGCAATAGGGTGCCGAATTTGCTTATCTAGTCCCTCTAGGTTTGCCTTTCTTGTCCCATAAGAATAATCACTTCCTAATTAATTTTGTCACATATAAATTAGGATTTTATTTTAATTTTCACACAAGAATAAAACTCCTTATTAGTCATGGACTCCTAATTAGTTAGTACACGTGCCAAAATTCTCCTTGTCACACAAGAAAAGTGATTCCTAAAAAATAGGAAAAGAGAGCCGAATTTCTCCCTCCCTTTTTAGGTTTACTGTGCCAAATTTTCAATGCTCATAATTAGATTAGGTTTGGCTGAAATTCACATGGGTTTGTTTAATATTATTGGGCTTTTAATTATATGATACATTATAATAAAATAAATCACTCACATGGGCTGAATTATGTCACACATAATTAAATAATTATAACCATTATAATTGGTGATTCATATTAAAAGTCAATTACATTAATGTACTATGTATTAAATTTTATTTAACACAAAAATCATAAAACCCTGAATTATTATTGATTGATCAAATTAATCATCTTAATAATTCAATCACCACAAAGAAATAACTTTTGTAACCAATCCAATTCGTTCTTGTGTGTGACCCAATAAGCCTACTCAAAATTGGCAATAAGCCTTATCCCAAACCTTTGGGCCCAAAGTCCATAACCTGTATCTAGTAATACATTGTGGCAATCCAAAATTGAGTGGATGTTGGTGATCCGAGTTTACCTTTCACAGTCTGATATTTAGTCCTTTTGTCTCACGATATCTTATCTAAGTATAAGACATGGTCACATGCCAACCTTATATTGCTTAACATATTTCTTGATCTCAAGTAGATTGATATAACAAATAACATTGACAAACTCCTTTATCAATTCATTTGAGTATGCATACATTCCATCAATCCTACTCATCAAGTGGCCTAAAGGTATCACTCTTCATAAGAGGAACAAATTCATCACTCTCACTATTACTCCTCTACAAGATTCATGACATATCCAATCATGGCCTTTATTGTAATTCCATTACAGATTATGTTTGACCAAGTCAAAATATGTGATTCCTCATGTAGGAGTCGATAGTGAGTTTCAGTCAGAGGACTCAAACATCACCACTGCATGAAAGCTAATTGTGACATTGATTGGTGAAGTGCTTTCATAGCGGCCCAGTCCAATACATGTTCCCTAACATGTATCTTTGTTCTAAGTGATGTCTCATATCCATAATCAGTAAATCCTGATTATCCACTTAGCAACATACTAATCCTTGGTTTGTTATCATTCCCATGATAACAGTTGATTAGGGACATTTAGAATAGTATTCTATTTACCTTATGGTTTTACTATCAAGTCACACTCGATGACATAAGGAAGAATAAACTATTCATGAAAATTTTATCATCATAAAAACAATATAATATTTCATTAGATATGAAACGAAATACCTCTTTATTAAATAATAAATGTAATGACAATGTATAACAATGATTGGATTATGGCACAAAACTAACAAATGATGAGACAAACGGATCTTCCAGCCTCATTTTAGGGTTATGCCTCAGAAACTTTAGCTTTCATACTTAACCGAATTCCATATAAAGCAAAAAGACACCATATGAGATATGGAATGGGAAAAAGCCAATAATGTCTTTTCTAAAGATTTGGGGATGTGAAGCTTTTTGAAACGTTAAGTTCTAAAAAAGTTAGCGCCTAAATCTGAAAAAATGTATATTTGTGGAGTATCCAAAGAAAAACAAGGAAATACCACTTTTATAATCGATCTGAAAACAAAATATTTGTTGCTCGAAACAGTGCCTTTTTGGAAAAGGAGTTTATTTCCAAAAGGATTAGTTGGAGTAAAATACTTATAGAAGAAATAAAAGGACCACAAATAGCCACTGAATATAGAATAATGATTCAAGATGACTCACAAGATGTTGTGGAGTCTGAATCTATAACACAAGGCCCAAGAAGATCTAGTAGGACTCGTCAGGAGCTTGATTGATATGGATTTCTTATAATTGGCGATAAATGAATTGTTCTTGTAGATCACGATGAGCCTACAACCTACCAAGAAGCGCTTTTAGATCCAAATTCTATAAGATGGCATGAAGCCATGAAATCATAAATGCAATCTATGTATGACAACCAAGTTTGAAACTTGGTGGATCCACCTGATGGAGCCAAAGTCATTGATTAAAAATGGATTTATAAGTTAAAAGTCGATGGGATCTTCAAAGTAAGACTTGTTACAAAATGTTTTAGACAAACTTATGGTATTGACTATGATGAAAACTTTTCACCAGTCGTCATGCTCAAACCTATTAGGATTCTTCTTCATATAGCAACATATTATGACTATGAGATATGACAAATGGATGTCAAAATTGCCTTCCTAAATGGACCGAGGATTTTGTCGATCCTAATAATCCTAGTAAGGCATGCAAGTTTCAAAGATCCATTTAGGGATTGAAGCAAGCATCCCAAAGTTAGAATCTTCATTTTGATGAAATATTCAAAGAGTTTGGATTCATAAAAAATGAACATGAGCCTTGTGTATACAAGAATATTAGTAGGAGTGTGGTAGTGTTCTTCGTACTGTATGCTAACTACATTTTAATAATTGGAAATAACATTCCAACCTTGCAGAATATAAAGACTTAATTAAGAAAGTATTTCACAAAGAAAGACTTAGTTTCCTCACGTATCATAGGGGTATAAATCTATAGAGATAGATCTAAGAGACTAATTGGACTAATTGAAAGTGTGTATGTTCATAAAATGCTAAAAAGGGTTTAGCATGCTGAATTCCAAGAAAGGAATTGTTGATTCTACTATAGAGTTTGAGTACATAGCCACGTCAGACGCCACAAAGGAAGTTGTTTGGCTTAAGAAGTTCATTACTGGTTTGGATGTTATGCCAATCATTGCAAACCCAGTAGACTTATATTATGATAACAATGGGGCTATTGCTCAAGCTAAGGAGCCCATATCACATCAAAGAACCAAACACATACTTAGACGTTTCAATCTCATTTGAGAGATAGTCGAAAGAGAATATATTAAGATATGCAGAGTTGACAATAGTGACAATGTAGTGGATCCTTTGACAAAGGCTCTCCCAGAACCGAAACATGAAAGACACATTAAGTCTTTCGGTGTTAGGTTCATTCCTGATTGGGACTAGTGCAAGTGGGAGATTGTTAGTTTTGTGCCCTAGTCCAATCATTGATATACATTGTTATTACATTTATTATTTAATAAAGAGGCACTTGATTTCATATCTATGAAATATTATATTGTTTTATGATGATAAAACTTCCATGAATAGTCTATTCTTCCTTATGTCATCAAGTCTGACTTGATAGTAAAACCCTAAGGTAAAAGGAATACTATTCTAAATGTCCCTAGTCAATTGTTATCATAGAAATGATAACAAATCAAGATTAGTATGTTGCTAAGTAGATAATCATGTTTTACTGATTATGGATATGAGATATCACATAGAGCATAGGTATATGTTAGGGAACATGTATCGGACTGGCCCGCTATGAAAGCACTTCATGGATCTATGTCACAGGTAGCTTTCATATAGTGGTGATGTTTGAGTCATCTGACTGAAACTCACTATTGACTCCTACACGATGAATCACATGTTTGGGCTTGGTCAAACGTCATCCTTAAAAGGATGACAATAAATGCCATGATTGGATATGTCATGAATCTTGCAGAGGAGTGATAGTGAGAGTGATGGATTTGTTCCTCTTATGAAGAGCGATATATTTAGGCCACTTGATGAGTAGGATTGATGAATGTATGCATACTCAAATGAATTGATGAAAGGATTTACCAATGTCATTTGTATATCAATATACTTGGGATCAAGAAACGCATTAAGCAATATAAGGTTGACGTATGACCATGCCTTATGCTTAATATAGATATAGTGGGACAAAAGGACTAAATATTAACTGTGAAAGGTTAACTCGGGTCACTGATGCCACTCGATTTTGGGTTGCCATAATGTGTTACTAAATGCCGCTTATGGACTTTGGGCCCAAGTTTTGGGATAAGGCTCATTGCCAATTTTGATTGGGCCTATTGGGTCACACACGAGAACAAATTGGATTGGTTCACAAATATTCTCTCTCATGGTAATTAAATTATTAAGATGATTAATGTGATTAATCATTAATAATTTAGGGTTTTATGATTTATGTCATAAATATCATATAAGATATTATCCATTAATGTAATGGGCTTTTAATATATATCACTTATTATTAAGTTAAATATTTTGGTGCTTATTCTTATGTGTGACATAATAATTCGGCCCATATGTATTAATGAAAGAGTTATTTATTTAATGATAATGTATCATGTAATTAAAAGCCCAATGACATTAAAAATAACCTATGATAAATTCGGTACACTTCCTATTATATAGGAAAAATTATGCACACTCCTATTTTTTAGGAGTCCTAATTAGTCCATATAATTAATTAGGAAGCATTTATTCTATGAGACAAGAAAGACTAACCATAATGCACCTATTTAGGGTTTTCCGTATGCCTATAAATAGGTGCACACCCTTGTCTTATTTCTTATGGCAATGGCTTGGCCGAATTTGTGAGTGTCCCAAACAAAGAGAGAAAATTGTTTGTGAGAATTAGAATAGAGATTCTAAGTGCTAGTACACTTCACCAATCCAAGCAAGTTTGTTTGTGTGGATATATGTAGACACGTTCATGCAAAGGCAATGTGAGGAAAGGAGATTCGGAATTTAATACTAAAAACTACAATAACACTCCATTCGTTCATACAATCAAGTTTTGGTTTTAAGGTAAAAGCCCTAAACCCTAATCGTGTATGTTGATGTGCATGGATCCTTGGTGGAATTCCAAGATAAATTTTTTTGTTATTTTCGCTGCATTATCCTTATATGAATGTCATATTTTAGTTACGAATTTCAATAATAAGCCCATTACATTAATCGATAATATATTATATCATATTTAAGATATAAATCATAAAATTCTGAATTGTTATTGATTAATCAAATTAATCATCTTAATAATTCAATTACCATAAGAAAGAATATTTGTAAGCTAATCCAATTCATTCTAGTGTATGACCCAATAAGCCCACTTAAAATTGTCAATGGGCCCCCTCCCAAAAATATAAATTACTTATTGCTTATCTTAAATATAATTTACTTATTACTAACTTAGAAACACAAACTCCCATATGTATCTATGTTCTAAATCATATCTCATATCCACAATCAGTAAAACGTGATTATCTACTTAACAACATACCAACCTTAGTTCATTACCATTTCCATGATAAAAATTGATTAGGGACATTTATAATAACATTCCTTTTGCTTTAGAGTTTTATTATCAATTCAAACTTGATGACATGAGGAAGAATAAACTATTCATGAAGGTTTTATTATCATAAAACAATATAATATTTCATAGATATGAAATAAAATGCCTCTTTATTAAATGATAAATAAAATGACAATGTATATCAATGATTAAACTAAGGCTTAAAACAAATAGTCTATTGTCGAACAATCGAATCACAGGTGGAGTTTATGTTGTTGATGTTTTCTTTGTTATTTTTATTTTGCAAGGATTCTCGAAGTTTTGGATGGAATCCATGCCAATATTTAGCTCATGAACCTGTGTCAGGGAAGTCCAAAAGCTCTTTATTTTGTCCACTCCCATTTAAACTACTTTTGAGCTTTATTGTGTCCATTGAGGACAATGTCCAATTTAAGTGTGGAGTAGGGAATGACCACTCTTAATTAAATTCTTGATATTGTGGTTATGGTTGTGCATGTTGTATGATTGTATCATTGAATTGAATAGTTGAGATTTTTGAATATGCATTTGTTACTTTGAGACTTAGATTGGTTGTTGTGGATTAACATGGGTTTCAAGATTGTAATCAATGTTTTCTCCTCTACTTGTTCATTTCATTTGGTTCATTGATTTACTTGAGCAATGGGGCATGTAGGTTCTAAAAATTGAAAAGAAGGAAAAAAAAAAGAATATATAAATAAGAAAACAAGGGTTTCTCGTAACTTGCCTGAACCTACACCAGGACAATTACATAGGGTTGATAATATACTCCGCTATCTTTAGACATTAGAATCCAAAGCACTGCCATAAGGAGTTCTCTAAGTAACTGAGGCCACATCACAAATGAACAGTTTTTGCATAAAAAGGAAGATTTCCTTTATGGTGGAAACTTGAATAAGTGCAATATCACAAAATAGGAACTCTCAATTTACTGACTGTGTTTGTAGCAAGTAAGTTATTGAGTTGGTTGAATCTATTTAAATGCTTGAATTCAATTCGAATGTCAACCTTTTTTTGCTTAATTTGTTAAGTGCTTTAATTTGCAATTAATTAAATTGATGAGATGAATGAGCGACAAATTCAAATAAATTACTTTGATTATTTAAGCTCTTAACTGTGTTAATTTGGGGTGTCATTCAAGTTGATTAGTACCTCATGCATTTTTTGAATTATCAGCTATTCATTTTTTCTCATTATTCCGTAATGTGATTCCCATTCCACAATGGATTGATTTTGTTAGGATGTGAACCCTTGTTCTATTTTTCTTTGGTTGAGAACAATAAAAATCTTAAGTGTGGGGGTAGTTTGATGAATGCTCATTTATACATATTTTTATTGTCAAATTACTATCTTTTTTTGTTATAAATTGAGATATATTCATGAGTTTTGGTATTTTATTGGTTCATATTCTTCTTGTTTTGGTCATATATTAGTGTGTTGATGCAAAGCGACGAAAATCAGCGAAAAGAAGGTTGAAATGATGAAGTTTGAGGTTCGTTTGTGCACGTAACCTCGAATTCTATCAATACACAGCCTGGAATAGCAAGACATTACTGTGTCTTTAGATATTTAGCTCGTGTAGTAACCTGCCCCGAAAAAACACCCAATGGTAAGACACGATCGTGTCCTTGCTCGTGTAGTGGCCTAGTGTGTTAAATACTCCTCTAGAGTATGATACATGGCCTGGTAACAAAAGACATGTGCATGTCTTTGCCTGTGTCTTATCGAGACACCTCAATTGATCCTATTTAAGCATTGGATGAACCCTAATTAAAGGAGGCCTTAATTTGAACACCAAAATAGAATTCAAAAGAGAGAAAGCATCGGGTTTTAAGAGGAGAATACCTTTGGAGCGCATTTGCATCAAGATTGAGCGGATTTTAGGAAGATCAAAGGATTCACAATGGATTTCATTCTTTCTTACTTTCAACTCATTCTTGTTGTTGTATTTGTTGGAATGATGAACTAAAAGCTACATGCATCAAGATGTGATGAACCCTAGGACAAATTTGTGATTGGGTATTGTTACTTTGTTCAATTATTTGTGATTTGAGATCCATCTATAATATATATTATGTTGTTGAATTGATTTTGTCAGCGTTTCAGTTCAATATCGATTTCATGCATGGTAAATGAGATATTTATCGTATGTTTAGATCGCTCATAAGTGGAAGGAGTTGCACGCAAACCTAAAGATAGGTTGATGTAAATCTTCTGGATTAAGGTCATACTTTATATGGGTTCACAAAACGGAGTAATGCAGCTGGGGGGTTAATTAGGAAGAGATTCCGGTTAATCAACTTGGCGTTAGAGGTTAATCAACTCGAGAGAGTGGTTAATGTACTCGAGGAAATTCTACGGTCCATTGAACAATTGAGTGATTGAGTTATGAGATTGGTTTTGCTTAGAAGTCTTAAGGGGATTCTTCATTTGGATGTTGCCTTTACATTGATTGCTCGGTTCTTGATCTATTTGAGTTGTTGTGTTTTTGTGTTTGCTAGTCAATATTTCATTAGCTTTAATTAAATCCATCCACCACTTGTATTATTGGTTAGATAATAGAGAAACAATAATTATTAATACTCGTAGTCTCTGTGGGATATGACACTCAATACTTAGGTCCATAGAATACAGTCCAATAACTGCACTTGCCTTAGAGCCGTAAGGTCTCATAGGACGAACCTATCGTACCAAATTGACTAATAAATGGGGGTGGCAAGATTCTAGGTATATTGATATTATCTGTGTTTCGGTTCACTAGAAGAGATAATAGTTTCCAAACAAATAAAGATGTGTAAATATAAAGTCTTAAACAAAAGGAGTTTAAAAGGTGGAAGAGAAATTTATTTCAAAAAGCTGGCTGTAGGCGTAATTTCCACAATTCTAAACCAAGAAGAGCTTGAGAGGGTCGCAAAGCCACACGTGGAATCCGGTTCAAAACGAATTCCGGTCTGATATATTTGTTTTCGACGGTCTCATATCCAAGATGTGGATGCGGTACTTTTGGGTCAGATAAGTGGATCTCAAAACAACATCCAAGTCCAACCTTTCCCTTCATAAAATCTCCCTCCGTTTCCTCCCAAACAACAGGCCGAAAAGAATAGTTCAATCAATCTTTCCATCTTTATTTCTTCCACATCAATAATGTTATCAACCACTACACTATCCTTAGGAACTGTTTTTTCCGCTGAATTCCAGCAGCTGGGTCGTCTTGAACACAAGCTCTCACGCGGATTCGAGAACCCTTCTGCCAGGCTCTTGTTGCCTCACTACAAATGCTGCGTCTGGCGACTACCCAGATCCAAAATATTGAATTTGAAGCCGTGCCTCTCTCTTAGGAAAGATGGTGATGACAATTATGTCTCGGTATGTTTTTTTTTTTTATTTTTTATTTGTTTTGTTTGATGTGATTTGGAAGTGAATGAAATGGTTTGGCATGAAATTGCAAGAAAGACAAGATTTATAACTGAATCATAAGCTTCTGCTGTGGTTTCTTTATGTTTAATACATCTTATCATTTGTTCCTGTAGTTCTTATCTTTTGAATCCTTGCTAATCAGTTTTTACTCTTCCAAGAACGGCACATATATAGTAAGTAAAGAAATGTCGGTAGCGCTTATAGTTATAGCAATGTCTTTTTTTGATTTAAACGTATTTTTTGAATTTGTATGAAGCTTCATTGGAAAACTTGAATAATATTGATTTGCTTTTGCAGTAAAATTAATTGGTTTTAATCTCTGGATCCATATATAATATTCTGCAGTAATACTTCTAATCCCTTGAAAGATTTGTTTACAATGCCTATCATTATGTTTGCAGAATGTAGAAGATACAGATGAAATGTTTGATGACTTGTTTAAAACATATGGAAAAGTAGTCTTTCAGAGAAATGACGAAAAGTCTCCTAGTGCAGAGGTTGACGATGACGCTGAAAGTTTGTCATGTAAGTTTAGACTCTCATCGGATTAGTTAAAAGAAAATTTGCATGTCAAATTTTAGACGCGAGCAGTTTTTTAAGAGTTTTCATGGCCTGTACTTGTGCTTTTCTAGAGGTGTTTTTGCGAATATTGAATCTTTTTGAACCAGATTTTTAATTTGATCTTTTTTATTCTTGGTACTTTTATTGGTGTAGGTAATAATCACAACGAAGTTAGCATTACTAATGAACTTTCTGGTGCTGTTTTATTTTGGTTTAATAGGCTTGTCTGTTGATATTTTTGTTTTGAAGTTCCTTTTATGCGTTGTGGTGATTAGGGATACTCATAAACTGGGCATCGTGCTGCTGGCTCAATTAATTGGCCATGGCTTATGCAATTCAAATAAGCGTGCCTAGCAAATTCTTGTTTCATTGCAACTTGACAATTATCGAGGATTTACATTATGGTGTTTCCCTGTGCAAATGAAATTTGACCGCATATTTGATGCCTTACTTTGGTTTAGTTTCAACCTTAAATTGAATTGAGTTTGGTCGACTTCTTGTCAAAATGGGTTTGGTCTTTCATAGCAGGTTGAATTCAAGTCAAGCTTTCTGCTTTCAAGGAAAAATGGTCTTTTTGGAGTGAACTCTTATCAATCTTAGAGGTTGTTTGGGAGCTGGTTAGAGGAGGGTATGGTAGGTGACAGGGTGTGAAGGCACAAAGATTCTTTGTTTGGAAAGTTTATTTTCAAAGGGGATGGGAGGGTTGATTAAGTGAAATCTAATTCCCTCTCACCCTATGTCTTTCTACCTCTAATTTTGAGATTAAAGTGGGGGTCATTCTCATAATCTTTGGCGCCAAACTTTCAAATTTTCCCTTATTTATTTTTCTTAATTTTACAACCAACCTCGACTTATAAGTTGTAACTTAGTTTTCAAAGATCTCCTTTTCTGTCAATAAACTTCCAAAGAAGTAAATTGCTTATGCTTCCTACTCCGCCTTAACCAAAGAAGAAATATCTTTATTTTCTTTTTGCCAGAAAAAGAGCAGAAGGCATTTTTGCACTGCAGATAGGTGCTACGTATGAATCATCATGATCTCAGAACATCTAAAAGAAATGTTCGGTTGTGAGATGATTGTTATACATCTTCTAGAAATAGTTTCTATTGTGAAAAATATTGTGATAAATATCTTTCTAAAGCTGGAAGATAAATTTTCAATGGCTTCTGATAGGAAAATCTTAACCCCCTGCTAGTTTTGTAAAATTTATCTAATATTTTAAAGTTGTATTTCCTCATACCTTTTTCCTATGCATATTTTGAGGTTAGAATGATATTAAAACATGTCTTTCCGTATGCATTCAACAGCGTATACCTAATATTGTTTGCTCTTGTTAACATTGTGTACATATTAATATGAGTAGTGATTTGTTTGCCTCTCCTTTGTTATTCCTTGTAGTTGCCGTGGCAATGGCAAAGGTGGCAAGTGAAGTTAAGGCTGCAGACATAAAGGTTCTCTTTGTGAAACCACTTGTATATTGGACTCGGTTCTTTATAATTGTTACAGCCTTTTCACGCCCTCAGATTGATGCTATCAGGTATTTTAACTTCTAATTAACTTTTGGTGGGTCAAACATATGTTGAACTTGTCGAAATTCATGACTGAATATGCTAATTTCTTCTCTGTTGGTACATAGGACGAAAATAAGAGATCTTGCGGAAACAAAATATGGAAAATTTCCATCTGGCGACACAAAGCCCAATTCATGGACACTGTTGGACTTTGGTAAGTACATGGAATGAAGATTCAATAGCTTTGCTAAGTTTTAAATAACCCAATAGGTTTCATGATTAACAAGCAGTCACTGCAATATGGGTTGAATTTGAAGAGGATGTTTTGTGCTGGCATCACCATTTATTGTTTATTTCATTCTAAATTGAAGGATTAATAATTTTCTCTAGCAAATATGAGAACTTATTTGGTTATGGAAAGTAATAAGGGGATGCTAGGACTTCTTATGAAATATCTAAAATTTTTGCTCGATTGAAAATTGGATCCAAATGATAATATTTTGGATGTGCTACCCGATAGATGATTCAGAAATTTGAATGGGTTAATAGGATTTGACTAAATCCCAATAATCAATGTTTGATTTCTTACATTAGAGGAGATTTATTCTTCTCCTACCAGAAGAATACTCTTGAGAATTTAAAAAATTTACGTGCAGATTTCGTAGTTCTTTCTTTTCTTTTTTCGTTTTTTTATTGGATCAGGGAAATTCTAACTTTGGATAACTGAGTCTCAGATCTTCTTTTCTGGTTCTTACTTTAGATAATTGAGTCTCAGATCTTCTTTCCGGTTCATTTTCCGAGTTATTTGGTACTGCTACTCGTTTTTACATTCATTGGAATGATTTGTCCTGGCAGGTGGGGTTAGTTCAGTATGAGACCTTGTTTGAACTTGCTAACTAATGTCGCTGACTTGTGTCTGGGCGACAGGTGACGTAGTAATCCACATTTTTCTTCCTCAGCAGCGGGCTTTCTACAACTTGGATGAATTTTATGGCAATGCAACACCCATTGAGCTCCCTTTTGAGAATCAACCGCCATTTCGAGGGTGAAGCTCAGATGATCGAAAGCATGTTACTGATGTCTACATAGCGGCAGTAATTGATTACAAGGTGATCTCTCAATATGGCAGTTTTGAGTTCACTTGATATAGCTGCAGCAGGCTGCCAGGTGATGCTGACTAGGAGGTTACAATCCATGAGATTAAGTAATCTCCCGTTGCATCCCTAAATCTTCAAAATGTTCTTATTACGTCATTGGGAATTAACTCTGTCTATCAAGATTAACGTGATGCTAGTGATATATCCTAACCCAATCATATGAACATTGTCATTTATATTGTTATTTAACAAATATAAGTCATTTTATTTTGACATATATATGTTATCATCTTATTTATTATTGCAATAACTCGATAAAAGTATCCATGAATACTTGATTATGTCTTATATCATCAAGTACGTGACTTGATAGTAAAATCTTAAGATAAAAGAATGTTATTCTAAATAGTCCCTAGTTCATAATTATGAGAATGATAATGAGGTAAAACTAGTATGTATTCTAAGAGCTGATCATCTTTTACTGAACATAGACATGAGATGTTACTCAAAATATAAATACAAGTTGGGAACATGATATTAGATTGACCAGCTATGAGAAATACATGGAATGTATCATCAGTATTTCTTATCACAGTAGTGATATTTGAGTTATCAGACTTGAATTCACCATGGATTTCTACATGAGAATTTTTATGTTTTGATATAGCTCAACATTGTATGTAACACGATAACACAAGCTATAATTGGACATCTAATAAATCATGAGGAGGAATGTGAGTGATAGTGAAAGAATTTGTCCCGCTCTTATTTAAATGAGACATCTTTTTGTTATTTGACAAGTAAGACTGATGAAATGCATGGTCGTGCTCTCATGAAATTGATATGGATTATCAATATCATTTGTTTTGTTCAATCTACTTGGATATCAAGAAATATTTGGTTAATCTATATAAAGATGATGTGATCCATGTTTTATACTTAATCGAGATATAGCATGGCAAAATGACTAAATATAGTACTATGGGTTGGGTTTTGTCGAGTCATCGAATTTGCTTAAGGTGGGTAGTCATAATGTATTGCTAGAGCTCACTTATGACTTGTGCGCTTAAGGAATGATTTAGGCCAACTGCCGATATTGAACGAACTGTGCTATATATCTTGCTATTATTTTATGCAAACATTTTGAAAACAATTAGTTGGATGATTGTTTTAGAATGTATGCTAAAATAATTTGTTTTATAATGGTTTTAGAACAAATTAAAATTGTTTTACTTAGTCAACAAAAAGAAAGAGTTTCTTTGACTTAGGCAAAGTGTAATTCGTTTGACTTAATCAACTAAGAAGGAATTTAACTTGCTCAACATGACAATTAGTATTTATTTAAGAAATAGGGAAATGGCCGAATTTTCTAAGAAAATATCTTAAGTGGTCAATCCTTGTTAGACAAGAAGTAAAAATATTCTTGTGGGACAAGACTTAGGTCTCCTAGTGAGGGTTTACTGAAGTCTATAAATAGGCTTCTTATGAAACCATAATTGGTGATTCTCGCCCATATCACTTAAACAAGAGAGAAAATTACAACAGTGTATTTTTTAGAGTGTCCTCAAAATCGATGCTAGCACACCTTTGCAGTTCGTTCGTGTGGATAATAATAGAGGGCATTCAAATCCAGCAGTGTTTGTGACTAAAATCAAATATCATCCTCTCATTCTTGTTTCGAAATATTGAGGTAAACACATGTTCCTTAATCGATTTTATCTATTTGCATGGATTACTGGAGGAATTTGTTGACAAAATAATTTATTTCCGCTACGTGTATGGTGTCATCGATTCCAACATGTGATACGTCAAATATGACAGCATGGCACATGGGACACATAAAAATATGTTTGTATTAACTGTTATGCTCTCATCTTCATCATCTAACCCTACCTCTCTCGTCTTCATCTTCTCCATCTATTTCTCAATGCGTAGTCTTCCCCTACCCCGACCTTGATATCGACCCAAAAACGAACAGACGACTGGAATTCCAACCCAAAATTGTTCAATTACAACATACAAACTTCAAAACCTACAAAATTGGTCCTCTTATATCCAAAATTGTTCAATTACAACACCCAAACTTTAAAACCTAAGACCTAAAACTTTTCGCGGCTTAAAATCTAAAGTATAATACTTTATCGTCCTTGAGGTATAGTGCAATCTCCTCTGTGGTCCTTGCGTTTTAAAAACCTCCTTTGCGGTCCCTATTAGGGACCAGAGAGGAGCTATTCAGGGACCGCATATGAGCTTTTTTAGGGACCGTAAATGAGCTTTTCAGGGACCTCAGGCAGTGTCAAAAAGATTTTTCAAAACTCAGGGATCGGAGAAAATATTACACTATACCTCAGGACGACAATGTAGTTGACCCTAAAATCTAAAATTTCAAATTGAACAAAAAAAAAATCAAGAAGACTTCGATTAAAATTCATCCTATTGTAAACCTGAATCCACTGTATGAAGAGACACAAGTTTGCAACAGAAAAACTAAGGGTACTTGCAACTAGGGCCCGGTCGACAAGCGGCCCGCCTTCATGCCATTTTTTTGTAAATATTAAGATCCTATATTTTTTTATCAAAATATAATTTAATATATACTTTATTATATAAATTATATTTTAATAAATACTAAACAACTCTTAAATTTATAATTGACATCATTTTTACTAATTTATAACCCATAATACATCAAATTAATATTAATATACTATATATTATATATATATAATATTTAAAAAAGGCATTATTTCAAGCAACAAACACTTTGTTCTCGGATCGATTATAAAAGCAATATCCCCTTGTTCTCTTTGGATACCCAACAAATATACATTTGTTCAGATTTGGGTGCTAATTTTTTTGAAACTTGATGTTTCGCAAAAGCTTCACATCCCCAAATCTTTAGAAAAGATATTATGGGCCTTTTCCCTTTCCATATCTCATATGATATTTTTTCAATCGCTTTAGATGAAATTCGGTTAAGTATGAAAGCAACAATTTCTAAGGCATAACCCCAAAACAATACTGGAAGATCTGTTTGACTCATCATTGATCGAACCATATCCAATAGAGTTTGATTTCTCCTTTCGGACATGCCATTCCATTGAGGCGTAAGTTGTGAGAATCTCACACTCCTTGAGATGATTGACAAACTCTTGGCTTAAATATTCTCCACCTCGATCGGATTGAAGCGTTTTGATATTCTTGCCAAGTTGGTTTTGCACTTCACTTTTGAATTCTTTGAACTTTTCAAATGATTCCAATTTGTGTCTCATAAGATAGACAAATCCATACCTACTAAAATCATCAGTGAAGGTGATGAAGTA
>CAODLS011347626.1:0-26239 GCA_948243855.1 Flueggea neowawraea | reverse complement strand
GTACGTTAGATGAAACAAACGTACGTTAGCTGCAAAGATTCTCAGGTGACGTACGTGAGGATAAAGTGACATACGTGATAGTGGCACAGATAGCTGCAACGGGCAGAAACGTACTCCAATGGCTAGTTTATCTCCACCAATCATATCACTTGGAGAGGCTATAAATACATCAAGGAATGGCAGAAAAATATGGATGATCATATGCTTTCAAGTCCCAATCATTTTCATCATTCCCCTCGCTCCAAAACATCAAATCAAGATAGAGATCAAGATTCAATCTTCAATATCAAATACTCAACTCTAGCATAGAGCTTTCATTTGTTTGTAACTATTTTGTAAACACTTTGAGAGTGGAAAAAGGTTTGTTGTGAGCTTAGAGAAAACAACATTGTAATGGCTTTAGAGGTTTGAGCCGTAATCAATCTTGTAGGCTTTAGAGGTTTGAGCCATAATCAACCTTGTAGGCTTTAGAGAGGTGAGCCATAATCAACCTTGTAGACTTTAGAGGTTTGAGCCTTAATTAACCTTGTAGGCTTTAGAAGGGTGAGCCGTAATCAACCTTGTAGGCTGTAGAGGGGTGAGCAGCAATCAACCTTGTTGGCTTTAGAGGTGGGAGCCACAATCAACCTTGGTGTAAGGTTTTATTGGATTGAGCCGAAATCAATCTCCGTTATAGTGAAAAGCCTAAGTGAGACTTAGGTAGTGGACGTAGGCATAGTTGACCGAACCACTATAATTCTTGGTGTTGTTTTCTCTCTTCACTCCAACTTGCTTCCGCTCTACAAACTCAACCGAGGCATCCCCAGGAAAATTCTCCAACATATATATATATATATACATCAATTTCAAAGCATAATAGTGGTTACGCTATTGTCAAATCATAAAATATCTGATTTCATAAATCAATTGGCAAAATAAAATAAATAACATTTATTTCATAGAAATACAAATTCATCCGAATATGCATTTTTGAAAACATTTCCTTTCTTATAAATCAAATACTCTTATCAGCAAAAAATGTTTACTTCAAAACGTAATAACTATTCCATAATTTTCCAATAATACAAATATTTATTTTCAAAATATTTCAAAGTACTGAACAAAGTATTATCTACAGAGAATATTTCAAAAATCCAAAGCAGGGTGGTTATTACAAAAACTATAATAAATATCAAAACATAATATTTATTGTAAAACCATCAAAGTTTCCAAAAAAGCTAAGTTTCCACAACAGAGGTTTCACATTAATCAAATTTAAGGATTTCTTATCCTTTATTTATTTCAGATTATATGTTATGGTCATAGCACAACAAAAACATGTAAGTTAGAGAGACATAACCTATGTGTCTGAAACTGTCATTTCACTCACCTGGATATCCAAGATGAATGGCCAAAAAATGTACTACTAGCGGTTGGCTAACTTCGTTGATCAGGATACAAAGCTGAAACAATTTATCAAAGCAAAGTCAAAGACATGGTGCTGGTACTGTGGCGATACCAAAATATATGTTATGCAAATGTAGACGAGGACCCTCAAAGTCTCAGAAAATCCATCTCGAGTGATAATCTATCACTCTGGACCCAATATCCAAAATCTATGTAAAATTATAGTTTGGTCTTTGACCCATGTAAAGTTACACTTCAGTCCCCTAAACTTGACAAATTGCGAAATTGTCCTCAAAATTTTTAAAAATTACTAATGAGTCCTCCAAGTAGTCATAATTCTTAAATTAATTCCCAAACTCTCAAAAATTACAAATATATCCCTAAATTATCAAAATTACAAATTTGTCCCTAAGAATGCCAAATATCACATTTAGTCCCTACGACAGAGAATTGTTCAAAATTATCCTAAAACTTGAATCAATTGAAACCCGATGTTACAATCCACTCAATTCAACTCTACTCAACCTCAGGAACTCAATTCTACAATTGGTTTCTTCAAAACAACTCAAAATTCAAAAATCAACAAAATCCGTCCAAACCTTAACCCATTTTCAAAACTTGTCAAATCTCGTGATTCCAAGATAGATTTATGTTTATTTAATCTCAAACAATCATAATCTAACAACTCCAAGTAACAATTTCATCAGAATCATTCAATAATCCAACCCCTAAGCAAATTCGGCCTAAAATAAATTTCTGAGATTAAATGCATAAAATGAACAAAATGAAGTGATTGAAACTGGAATGTTACCTCTAGAGATGCTTAGGATCGTTAAGGAAGCAATGAGGAAGTGATAGGATCGATCTGAGAGTGGGAGAGAGTGAAAAATGGCAAGGACAAACGAAAAGGGTTGGGTTTAAAACGAAGCTATGATCGAAACACATCGTTTCAGCAAAAACAAAGGCAACGTACGCCATTTTTAACTTCAACGTACACTGTATGTAACCTTCACATAGGTCCCAAACCATCAACGTACGTTATATAGCATCCAGTGGCCTCAGATATGAAATTTTAGCTCACAACATATGTTGCATAAGTCTAACGTACGTTGTATCTGATTAACGTACATTGTGCATAACAACATCGTATGTTGATCTTGGAATTCTAGACAATGTGCATTGTTCTTATGTGCAACGTACGTTGCACACATGCTAGCCCATTTACTCGGCTTTTCTCGTTTCCTTGCATGCGTCGGACTTTTATCTAGGTTCCACAACATTCTTCCTTGCAAAAATTAATGTCAATTAACATCCTCAAACACCAAATCAACATTTCAAACACCAAAATATCATCGCAACATTTAAATATTGAATTGGAATTGAACGAGGTTCACTCAAAATTAAACGGGGTTCAACAGAGGACCTTGTCAGAACCGAACGAAATGCTACAAAGAACTCATCGGAACGGGCGAGGTAGTACAGAGAGAGAGAGGGGCGGGAGAGAGAGAGAGAGTCTTTTGAAGGTAAATGAATTCTCATATTTGAATAAATTGATTTATAAGAAGAATGAGGCTATAAATGAATTTAGTTAGATATTGTAATTTTTGTGTAGTTAGAATGAGATGATATTATTGAAAAGTTATTATTATAGTTTTATATTCAAAGAACTTATTATAACTAAAATATTTGGGACAAAATTTTTGTATGTAAAACTCATTCATATAGTTTTGGCATAAATAAATTAAAAATTGATTACAAAATTTTTTATTAGTTATATATATGATATGATACGATTAATAATACCTCATTAGTCATTCATACCAACATTCTTTGGTTTTAAAGTGGTTTTTAACATAGAACTAATAGATAAAAATAACTTTTTAAGAAATTTTCACAACAAATTAGTTGTAAAATTTATCTTACATATTTTGGTATATTACTGTCACAAATATAACATCTAATATATATTTTGATCTATCATTTTCTCCACAGCAAAATATTAGAACTAAGAGCTATAATTTGGAGATTGCAATGAGAATGTTAGAAATTCTACTCATCTTTATTTTTGTATAGTATTTGTATAAATTCACTATCAAGTGATAACTTATCACATTACTATTTCATTAACTACATTCAATTGCAAATTATAACTTTTATATTATGTTGTGTGAATATAATATTTCATATTGTCTCGTGTATTTTTTTAATCTGTTGTTTTAAATTAGTGATGTAATATTTTTTAAGTTAATTAACTAATTTTAAACCATGAGTAAATGAGTACCCTATGAATAAATAGGTACCCTAAGGGTATGGTACGGGTGGTAAATTTTGTTACCCATATGAGTACGGGTAGGATATGAGTACATGATATGAATTACGGGTAAGGGTATTGGTATACCCTACCCGTTGTCATCCCTATTGCTAATATATGCAACAGAGTTATTTTCGACCGCAGTCAGCAACTCGGCGACATCAATGGAGAGACAAGCAATAAACCTTGGAGCATTGTTTAGGCTAATCTTGATTTCAACTGGAAGGAAAAATGTGATATGCGGTGACAAAGGCAGGAAGATTTTTGCCTGGGGGAACAACTTTAAGAACATATTGCATTCTAACATCGTCTTTAATAAATTAAGTCCATCAAAAAAATTCTAAAACCTAGCAATTAATCTACACAAATTAACAACAAATACTGTTAGTTTTGATGCTCTAGTCCAATCATTTATGTATATTGTCATTTGATTTATCATTTAATAAAGATGAATTTTATTTCGTATGTATGAAATATTATTATATATTTTGTGAAGATAAAACCTCCATGAGTAGTTTATTCTTCCTTATGTCATCGAGTTTGACTTGATAATAAAACCCTAATGCAAAAAGAATGCTATTCTAAATGTCCCCAATCAGTTATTATCATGGGAATGATAATAAACAAAGGTTAGTATGTTGCTAAGTAAATAATCACGTTTTATTGGTTATAGATATGAGATATCACTTATAAAATAGATAAGTGTTAGGGAACATGTATTAGACTAACCCACTATGAAAGTACTTCATGGATTAATGTCACAAGTAACTTTCATGCATTGTTGATTTTGAGTCCTCTAACTGAAACTCACTATCGACTCCTACATGATGAATCACATATTTTAACTTAGTCAAACGTTATCTGTAACAGGGTAATTATAAAAGCTATGATTGGATCAGTCAAGAATCATGTAGAGGAGTGATAGTGAGAGTGACGAATTTGTTCTTCTTATGAAGAGTGATATCTTTAGGCCACTTGATGAGTAGGATTAATGGAATGTATGCATACGATTAATGGAATGTATGCATACTCAAATGAATTGATAAAAGAGTTTATCAATATCATTTGTTATATCAATATGCTTGGAATCAAGAAACGTATTAAGCATATAAAATTAACATGTGACCATGCCTTATACTTAATATAGATATCGTGAGACAAAATAACTAAATATCAAACTGTGAAAGATTAAACTCAGATCTCTGGCATCCACTCGATTTTAAGTTTCCATAATGTATTACTAGATACCGTTTATGGACTTTGGGCCCAAGTTTTGGTCATTGTCATCTTCAAGTGGGCCTATTAGGTCACACAGAAGAACAAATTGAATTGTTTCAAAAATATTCTCTCTCATTGTAATTAAATTATTGAGATAATTAATTTAATTAATCATTAATAATTTAGAATTTTATGATTTATATCATAAATATAATATAAGATGTTATTTATTAATGTAATGAGTCTTTAATATAAATAATTTATTATTAAGTTAAATATGTTTGGAATTATTCTTATGCGTGACATAATAATTCGGTCCATATGTATTAATAAGGGAGTTATTTGTTTAATGATAATATATCATGTAATTAAAATCTCAATAACATTAATAAAACATAGGCAAAATTTGGTATATACTCCTATTTTTAAGAAAAATTCTTCACATTCCTATTTTTTAGGAGCCCTTGCTTTTATGTGAGAAGAAGTTTTTATACTTGTAGGACAAGTAGAATGAAACCTAGTACACTTAAACTAGGGTTTCAACGTACCTCTATATATATGTATAAAGGTGTGGCCAAATTTTTCAAGGGATTATTAAGGCTGACCGAATTTTCACACATAAAAGAGAGGAAATTTGTGAGACTAGAATAGTGATTCTTAGTGCTAGTACACGTCGCCGATTCAAGAAAGTTTGTTTGTGTGGGTACCTCTAGACACGTTCGCGCAAAGAAAACGTGAAATAAAGGAGATTTAGATTTTGAATTCTAGAAGCTACTCCAACATTGCCATTCGTTCGAACCAAAGAAGCAATTTTAAGGTAAATATTGCTAATCGTAATCGTGTATGTTGATATGCGTGGATTTTTGGTGGAATTCTAGGTTACAATTTTTTGTTATTTCCACTGCCATGTATACTTATGAATGTGAAATATTTAGTTGCAAATTCCAACAATGGTATCAGAGTCACTTGCACAATCAACATAACTGATTCTCTTGTATGCTATATGATTGTTTTGCTATGTGTTATTCGGCCTTACTTTATATTATATGATATTGTTGCTGAATTAATAATGTGATTAAGGATTTAATTTAGCAAGATAAAATTGGAAATTTTATGGGTGGAGGCCGAATGTGTTTGTTGAATTTGCAAAAGTTGTTAAGAATTATCTAGAAAGCCGTCTGGGGTTTTATATGAGCAGTTTGTAATGAGATTACAAATAATGGACTGAATTATAATTTGATTATGAGATTCAATTATTAATGAAATTAATACATATTGGGGTTTAAAAATTATCATCTCGTTTCGTGAGCAATGCGAATTACAAACATCGCTCGCAACCAGCTTGCGAAACCGTTTTATACATCCAACGTTTAATCGATGTAGTTATTCGACTGATTTAATGATGTTTATGTGTGTATATAATCTGATTATATTATTTGAATGATGATTCAATATACATGGTTCATAACATAGCCCAATTAACCCAATGTGATTGGTTTATTATTGTTCATTGTAATAGTTTAGCGAATGGACCAATTTTAATTTTTCAATTTTTCACGAATGTGCCTATTTTATTTTAGAATAGTTTAGTATAGAATTTTATACAATGTATCTAAAAGAATATGGAGGCCATTTGAAGCAATGAAGATTTAAGCTCGTTTGTTGCAATGAGGATTGAAGACCACTCTAGGTTGACCCTTGATTTTCACATTGGCTTGTGAGATCAAACTTAGATTGGGCTTTGTCATGTCACGTTTACTTTATGCTGCATATACATGTGATGAATGTATGTCATAGATGTATGATCTATATTGTATCCCACGAAAACCAACAAACAAACGAATCCTGACAAATAGTAAGTCAAAAATGCTTTCCATAATCAATGCTTGTCAAACCTTTGTTCGTCGATATGTAGTTTTTGTCTTTGTAGGGTGCACTTGATTACCTTAGGTAGGCTAGGGTGGATAATGGTTGTAGCCATATTTTCGTTATGGTTAGACTTAACATGGCTATCAAAACAGTTTTGGGCCTAGGGCATAGAAAGAGATTTAAATATTGGGACATGAGATGTCAAAATTCCTAGTAATACAAGAGTTATATTTGATACAATTGAAAAGAAGTTTTCTACCTAAATAGCTAAGGTTAAAGACTAGCTTAGCTGACTTAACTTTGAGTGAAATATAGATATTGTACCCACTACGTTTAAGGGTCAAATTAACTTTATGGATGTTTATTTTAGTGGGAGTTTTAATAAGAGCTCTTATTAATTTTTGCATATTCTATATGTAGATAAAATGGCAACAAACAACAACACATCAACTTTTACGTTACGATCGATCCTTGAGATGGAGAAATTAAGTGGGACTAACTTCTTTGATTGGTCACGAAACTTAAGAATTTTTCTTAAGCAAGAAAGAAAGACTTACATCCTAGATACAATGATTCCCCAAGTACCCGCTCCCAATACCCATAGAGCATAAAAGGATGCTTACAAGAAGCATGTAAGTGACTCAACGAACGTCACATGTCTTATGCTTGCTACCATGATTGCGGATTTGAAAAAAATACTTTGAAGCTATGGAAGCATTTGACATGATGAGGCACCTAAAGGAAATGTTCCAAGAGCAAACTTGTCAAGAAAGTTTCTTAACAATGAAGACATTGAATGAGTGTAATATGGCTCCTGGAACTTCAATTAATACGCATGTTCTCAAGATGAAAGGTCATCTTGATCAACTTAAGAGACTTGATACTCCATTATCAAAGGACTTAGCCATAGATATAATCTTATGGTCACACCAAAGTAGTTATGACCAGTTTGTCATGAACTACAATATGAACAACATGGATAAGTCAATCACCGAACTTCTAGGTATGTTGAAAAATGCCGAGAAGAGCATTCCTAAGACCAATAATGTGCTAATGGTACAAAAGGGGAAAGGCAAAGGCAAGACTAAGCCAAAGTTTGTTAGTAAGGGCAAAGAGAAACCCAAGCCCAATAAGCCTAAGGCCAACATAACCAAGGCGAAAGAGGGAGTTTGCTTCCATTGTAATGAATCAGGTCATTAGAAATACAATTGCAAACTCTACTTGAAAGAGCTAAAGAAGAAGAAAACCAATATTTCTTCTTCAGATATTTTTGTTATAGAAATTAATATGTCCACTAATTCCTCATGGATATTTGATACTGGATGTGGAACTCATATTTGCATTAATTTGTAGGGACTGATAAATAGTAGATCATTGATAAAAGGCGAAATAGACATACGAGTGGGAAATGGAGCAAGAGTTATTGCATTAGTTGTAGGAACTTATTATTTAACTTTACCCAGTTGACTTGTTTTACAATTGTTGAATTGTTATTATATTCCTACTATGAGTAAGAACATTATTTATATTTCTTGTTTAGAAAATGATGGTTTTTATTTTATTATTAAGAATAATAATCTTTTCATCTGTCATGGAGACATATTTTATGGTATAGTAACCTTATCTTTTGGTCTCTAAATTTTAAACTTGGAATAAAGCAAGCACATCTATAACATTAATAAAAGGTTAAAATCAAATGATTTAAATCAAACCTATCTTTGGCATTGTCGTTTGGGCCATGCGAATGAGAAATGCAATTCAAAACTCCATAAAGATGGATTACTTGATTCATTTGATTTAGAATCATTTGATACATGCAAATCTTGTTTGTTAGTTAAAATGACCAAGAGTCCCTTTTACATACAAAGGTCAAAGGGCCAATGATCTATTAGGCCTAATACATACTGATGTATGTAAAGCTTTTAGTTCAAGTGCTAGAGGAGGTTATTTATACTTCATCACATTTACTGATGACTTTAGTAGATATGGATTTGTTTATCTTATGAGACATATTCTAATCCTTTGAAAAGTTCAATGAATTCAAAAGTGAGGTACAAAACTAACTTGGCAAGAATATCAAAGTACTTCGATCAGATCGTAGTGGAGAATATTTAAGCCAAGAGTTTAACAATCATCTTAAGGAGTGTGAAATTGTTTCACAACTTATTCCTCCTGGAACGCCCTAATGGAATGGCGTGTCTGAAATAAGAAATCGAACTCTATTGGATATTGTTCGATCAATAATGAGTCAAACAAATCTTCCAATTTTGTTTTGGGGTTATGCCTTAGAAACTGTTGCATTCATACTTAATCAAATTCCATCTACAACAGTGGAAAAGATGTCATATGAGATATAGAATAGGAAGAAACCCATAATGTATTTTCTAAAGATTTGGGGATGCGAAGGTCTTGTGAAACGACAAGTTTCAGAAAATTTAGCGCCTAGATCCTAGAAATGTATATTTGTGGGGTATCCAAAGAAAACAAGGGAATACTATTTTATAATCGTTCCGAAAACAAAGTGTTTGTTGCTCAAATCGGTGTCTTTTTGAAAAAAAAAACAATTTATTTCCAAAGGGATTAGTGGGAGTAAGGTACTTCTAGACGAAATAAAAAAGCCACAAATAGCCGCTGAGGATAGGACAAAGATTCAAAAGGATTCACAAGATATTATGGAGCCCAAATCTGTAACACAAGACCCAAGAAGATTTGGTAGGATTCGTCACGAGCCCGAGAGATATGGATTTCTCATAACTGAAGATAAATGAGTTGTTTTTATAGGTTATAATGAGCCTATTACCTACCAAGAGGCGATTGTAGATCTAAATTCTGTAAGATGACATGAAGCCATAAAATCATAAATGCAATTTATGTATGATAACCAAGTTTGGAACTTGGTGGATCCATTTAATGGAGCCAAGATCATTGATTGTAAATAGATTTACAAGATAAAAGCCGATGGAATCTTCAAAGTAAGACTTGTTGCAAAAGGTTTTACACAAACTCATAATATTTATTATGATGAAACTTTTTCATCAATCGTTATGCTTAAATCAATTAGGGTTGTTCTTTCCATTGTAGCATATTATGACTATGAAATATGAAAAATGGATGTCAAAACCACCTTCCTAAATGGAAACCTCTTTGAGAATGTGTACATGACACAACCTGAAGGTTTTGTAGATCCTAAGAATCTTGGTAAGGTATGCAAGCTTCAAAGATCCATTTATGGATTAAAACAAGCATCCCGAAGTTGGAATCTTCATTTTATTGAGGTTTCCAAAGAGTTTGGATTCATCAAGAATAAATATGAGCCTTGTGTATATAAGAAGTTTAGTGGGAGTGCAATAGTGTTCTTAGTACTGTATGTTGACGACATCTTAATCATTGGAAATGATATTCCAACCTTGCAAAGTGTTAAGAATTAGTTAGAAAAGTTTTTTGCAATGAAAGACTTAGGAGAAGCCTCACATATCCTAGGGATACAAATCTATGGAGATAGATCCAAGAGACTAATTAGGCTAAGTCAAAGTGTTTACATTAATAAAGTGCTAAAGAGGTTTAGCATGCTAAGTTCCAAGAAAGGAATGATTCTAATAATTCTTGGAAAATCATTAAACAAGGTTAGTTGTTCTACGACAAGGCAAACCAGAGATTACATGAGTAGGTTTCCATATGCTTCTGCTATTGGATCCATCATGTATGTCATGCTTTGTACACGCCATGATGTCACTTATGCTCTAAGCATGCCTAATAGATTCCAGTCCGATCCAGGTGAAAGTCACTAGACCACAGTCAAAAATATCATCAAGTACTTGAGAATAAATAAGGATGTTTTCTTGGTTTGTAGAGGACAAGAAGGCGAACTAGTCATAAGTGGTTACACTGATGCTGGATTTCAGTTTGACCACGATGATTTTCGATCGCAATCTAGTTATGTGTTTTGTTTGAATGAATGTGCAATTAGCTAGAGAAGCTCCAAGCAAAACACAGTGCTCAATTATACTACAGAGCCTGCGTACATAGACGCATCAGACGCTGCAAATGAAGCTGTTTGGCTCAAGAAGTTCATCACTGGTTTGGATGTTGTCTCAATCATAGCAAACCCAATTAACTTATATTGTGAAAATAATGAGGCTATTGTTCAACCCAATGAGCCAAGATCATATCAAAGAACTAAACACATACTTAGGTGTTTACACCTTATTCGAGAGATTATCGAGAGAGGTGATATCAATATATGCAGAGTTGATACTAATGACAATGTAACGGATCCTTTGACAAAGGCTTTCCTAGAACCGAAACATGAAAGACACATAAAGTCTTTAGGTATTAGGTTCGTTTCTAATTGGGACTAGTACAAGTGAGAGATTGTTAGTTTTGGTGCTCTAACTCAATCATTTATGTACGTTGTTATTTAATTTATCATTTAATAAAGAGACATTTCATTTCATATCTATGAAATATTATTATATGTTTTATGAAGATAAAACCTCCATGCGTAGTTTATTCTTCTTTATGTCATCAAGTTTGACTTGATAGTAAAACCCTAAAATAAAAAGAATATTATTCTAAATGACCTTAATCAGTTATTATCATGGGAGTGATAATAAATAAATGTTAGTATATTGCTAAGTAGATAATCACGTTTTACTAGTTATAGATATGATATATCACTTAGAACATAGATACGTATTACGAAGCACGTATTGGACTGACATGCTATGAAAGTACTTCATGGATTAATGCCACAAGTAGCTTTCATGCAATGTTGATTTTGAGTCATCCGACTGAAACTCACTGTCGGGTCATACATGATGAATCACATGATTTAACTTAGTCAAATGTTATCCGTAACAAGGTAATTATAAAGGCTATGATTGGATATATCATGAATCATGTAGAGGAGTGATAGTGAGAGTGACGAATTTGTTCCTCTTATGAAGAGTGATATCTTTAGGCCACTTGATGAGTAGGATTAATGGAATGTATGTATACTCAAATGAATTGATAAAAGGGTTTATCAATATCATTTGTTATATCACTCTACTTGAGATCAAGAAACATATTAAGAATATAAAGTTGACATGTGATCATGCCTTATGTTTAATATAGATATCGTGAGACAAAATGACTAAATATCAAACTACGAAAGGTTAAACTCGGATCTCCGACATTCACTCGATTTTGGGTTGCCATAATGTATTACAAGATACCGCTTATAGACTTTGGGCCCAAGTTTTGGGACAAGGCTCATTGTCATCTTCGAGTGGGCCTATTGGGTCACACACAAGAGCAAATTAAATTAGTTCACAAATATTCTCTCATTATAATTAAATTATTGAGATGATTAATTTGATTAATTATTAATAATTTAAGATTTTATGATTTATTTCATAAATATAATATAAGATATTATTTATTAATGTAATAAGTCTTTAATATAAATAATTTATTATTAAGCTAAATATGTTTGGGCTTATTCTTATGTGTGACATAATAATTCGGCCCATATGTATTAATAAGGGAGTTATTTGTTTAATGATAATGTATCATGTAATTAAAATCCCAATAATATTAATAAACCCTAAGGCAAAATTGGGCACATACTCTTATTTTTTAACAAAAATTATGCACACTCCTATTTTTTAGGAGCTCTTGCTCTTATATGATAAGGAGTTCTTATACTGGTAGGACAAGTAGAATTAAACCTAGTACACTTAAACTAGAGTTTCAACACTTTTTTATATATATGTATAAAGGTGTGTTCGAATTTTTCAAGGGATTATTAGGGCTGGCCGAATTTTTCACACATAAAAGTGAGAGATTTTGTGAGACTAGAATAATGATTCTTAGTGCTAGTACACATTGTCGATTCAAGCAAGCTCGTTCGTGTGGATACCTCTAGACACATTCGCTCAAAGGAAACGTGAAAGAAAGGATATTCGGATTTTGAATTCTAAAAACTACTCCAAGATTTCCATTCATTCGAATCAAAGAAGCAATTTTAAGATAATTATTGCTAACCCTAATGGTGTATGTTGATATGCATGGATCTTTGGTGGAATTCTATGTTACAATTTTTTTTATTTCCGCTGCCATGTATGCTTTTGAATGTCACATATTTAGTTATGAATTCCAACACTATTTTGGGTTTAATGATTTAAGTCTTAAATATGATATAAAATATAATCCATTAATGTAATGAGCTTTTAATATAAATCACTAATTAAGATTAAACATGTTTTGGGTTTATTATTATGTGTGACATAAATTTGGCCCATGTATTTTAATCAAAGAGTGATTTATTTGATGATAATATATCATATAATTAAAAGTCCAATAACATTAAAAAGCCTATGTAAAATTCAGCAAGCCTCATATTTTGTAGGAGAAAATTCTGCCACACACTCCTATTTTTTAGGAAAAATTAAGCACATTTCTATTTTTTAGGAACCCTAATTCTTGTGTGATATGTAGTTCTTATACTTGTACGACAAGTAAGAAGAAACCTAGCAAACTTATATTAGGGTTTCACACAACTCTATATATATTTGTATATACATAAGGCTGAATTTCTTAATGCTTTTGAGGGCTAGGTCGAATTTCCATATCAAAAGAGAGAATAAAATTTGTGAGGCTAGAATAGAGATTCACGTACTAGTACACAAGACCGATCGAAGCAAGCTCGTTCGTATGGATACATCTAGACACGTTCGCGCAAATGTAACGTGAGAGAAAGAGGATTCGGTTTTGAATACTAAAAGCTACACCAACACTCTATTCATTCGATCATTCGAGCATTGATTTAAAGGTAAAACAATCCTAACCTTAATCGTGTATGTTGATGTGCATGGATTCTTAGTGGAATTCTAAGTTAAAAATTCTTCGTGCTGCAATCCCTAATCTGTCTTTGTGTTTTTTTACTTGGTTGGGACCACAACGACGTCGTTTTGATCCAAGTCAATTAAAAAATATTGAGAGACCAAAACGACGTCGTTTTGGTCCCTCTATTAAAAAAATAAGTTACGGGGCCAAAACGACCCTCTGATTTAAATAAATAAAAAAAGAGGCGAAGATGGGTTGTCTTTAACCCCTCCTCCAATCACCATTGGTGCCCCCTTTTACCTGTAAGTAAGATAGGGCACCCCCTACAGACGGAGTGGGAGGAACCTCTTAATAAGGGGGTTTTGACCGACCGTAAATGGGGACACGTGCTCCCACCAGCCCCGATCTCCCTCCGTCCTTAGTGATATGATGTTATGGCATGCTTGGGGTAGTAGTGTTGTGTTGTGGGTTCTTTGTGATTTGTCTGCCTGAAACAAAAGGTGTGGCACTTTGTGATACATCATACATTAGATTAACAACAGGAGAAGGAAATGATCATATAATACATCATACCAATCGTCTAATTGGCTTAGTGAGAGAAACAACTATGACCCATTGACTAATGATCTTAATTGCGTAGACAGTCCCTAATTGTAATATATATATATATATATATATATATATATATGCAACTGAGCAGTGCATTACATTTTAGGTCTCTTGTTCAAATTAAGAGTCTTGCTTTTGTTAATCTAGTAAGAATTCAAACTTCTAATTGAACTAAGCCCAATATTAGATGCATCTATTTTGATTAAACCGGATTAGACCCATGATCCGTTATAAGTGGACGTATTGTTCTGATAGTGTTGAAAAATGAGCTAAAATCTTCTTCTGCTTCTTCTTCTTTTTTTCTATGCTTTTATGTTGCTATTTAAGGGAAAAAACATATCTCTTTGAATTGCAATAATTAGCACTAATGTATACACACAAGTTGAATCTGCTAGCAGCGATGTCTCTTTCTCAATTCTCCAAACATAAACGTAATGAATTCATGATCGATGTTCGATCAACTGAAAGAAATTATCGAGCAAAGGTGTTTCGTGTACAAACTGTTGTGGGATATTTTATTATGAAATTTCATAAAATCAAAATTTATATATCCGAAAACAAAATCATGGACTTTGACATGCTAATTAGATTTTCAAATTTCATAAATATGTAAAGCATGCATATTGACATAACCTCGAGATAAAATGCTAACTACCCTTAAAAATTGGTATAAGATATTTTGATCCACTTGATGGAATCACTGAAATGCATGGGATATATTTATATATGCGAAATATTGACAGGTTATATATATATATATATATATGACATCACTTTCTGTATGTACTAATTTTGTTTATTCTAATTATTTGATTTAATTAAACCTCCTTGAAGGCCAAACGACTAATTTCTCGTTTCTTATTTTTTTTTTTGATAAGTCGTTTCTTATGTTAATTTCTCCCTTTCCATATAATCCACGTACTCAAACGTTCATTTTTTAATTCTAATGAAAGTGGACCTCTATATACAATTTGTATCATATGAATTGGTTCGTTTCAACATATTTATATATATGCTTTTCATCATGCTAGATGGAGTCGTGAAAATTTATATGCAGTTTATTAATTAATCTAACTAATATTTTTACATGATTTCTAATGTAAGATCATATAACCCTTTTCAAAGAATAAAAGTTCATTAATTAAAGTAAAAAATGTAATAATTAGAAAAACAAATTTAAGTAGCGTCCATATACTACTACAAATATTAATACGCATACATATATGAATACTAAATATAAAATTTCATATATTATACTGTGTCGGCTTAATTTTATCTTCAATTAATATATATTGTAAACATCAAAATTATATATTAATTCCAACTAGCTATAGCTAGAGTTACTAGGACTAATTAAAGTGTTTCGTTCAGCAAACAATGGGATTATGAGAAGAAATATGGAAGTAGTAATACTAATCCAAGGGATCATTGATGAGGGGATTCTATGGTTTATGCGGTTTTGCAATACCAAATCGTTTTGTTTATAATTCAATATAGATTACACTTATCTCATGTCTGCCATGATGGACCATCCACATGCATGGTGGCTTGAAGGGGACAAATATCGCTATAGCTCTCATCTTGAAGCCATCAAGTGCCCAACTCATCTCTTGTCCACATTCATACACTCCCCATCTTTGCCTATATCATCCTGACTCACCTTACCTATTTAACCTTCTTTCCTTTTATTTCCTTTCCCTAGATTCAAAAGAAAAGAAAAAAATTCGCTCCCTTAATTACAAGTTTATTTATTATTCTTTTCTTACTTGTAATCACCATAGTACTATAAAAAAATTCCATTTGCAATAAATGATTTAGTGACAGTTAATTAGCGCCGTCGGGGTGGTCAAACATCTATATAAAAGCTCTATCTCATGATTAGCCTACCCATTCATACACAAAACAAGACTACAAGTACGTGTAGTGCTTTAAATTTGCAATTAATGGCATATTCAACCCCTCTTCTCTCCCGTTATGACCCATCAACAAAGCCAAATAACCCTCCTCCAACCCTGGATGAAACCATCGAAAGATGCATTGGAGACTTTGGCTACGCTCAGTTCCTCCAAGCCATTCTCGTCTCCTTTACATGGGTTTTTGACGCACAACAAACCTTCATCTCTGTTGTCACCGACGCAGAGCCGACGTGGCACTGCACCAACTCCTCTTCTTGCAATTCCCCCACCATTTGTCAGCTGCCACAAGACTCATGGGCCTGGGACAAACCTCCTCACACTTCCATAGTTTCAGAATGGGGGCTGCAATGTGCCACGTCATTCATCAAAGGCTTACCAGCCTCTTCCTTCTTCATGGGTTGCTTAGTTGGTGGCGTAGTCCTTGCCACGCTGGCAGACTTCTGTCTTGGTCGCAAGAACATGCTGTTTCTTTCTTGCTTGTTAATGTCCTTCTCTTCCTTCCTCACTGTTTCCGCCATCAATATATGGACATTCATTTCTGAAATTTGTTAACGTAGTTGGAAGAGCAACGATCGGGACGTGTGCCCTAGTTCTTTCAACGGAGCTAGTCGGAAAACGGTGGCGAAGTCAGGTAGGAGTGATTGGTTTCTTCTGTTTCACTCTCGGCTTCTTGTCACTACCCTTGATTGCTTATCTAGACAGAGGTTCTTCATGGAGGAATCTTTACTTATGGACTTCGATACCAACAATGCTGTACTCTATGTTGGTTCGGTTCTTGGTTCGTGAATCTCCCAGATGGCTTTTTGTTCGTGGACGCAAAGACGAAGCTGTTGTAATACTCAAAAGCATTGCTCCACCAAGAAGAAACAGTGTCTTGACAATGAGTTTCTCAAATGTGACATTCGAGCAAGAATCTTGGAACGTCGATCTCTACTCGGCAATCAAGATTCTTGTCGAGAAAAGCTGGGCTTTTCGAAGGTTGTCGACTGTTATGATTGCTGGATTTGAGATTGGAATGGTTTATTATGGGATGCCATTAGGCCTCGGAAATTTGGCATTCGATCTTTACTTGAGTGTCACAGTCAATGCTTTATCGGAGCTACCCTCTTCACTAATCACGTTCTTTTTAGTCGACAAATTGAATCGAAGAAGTTCATTGCTAATATTCACAGTGCTTAGTGGGGTTTGTAGCATTCTTTGTGTGGTGATGGGACAAGTTTCTACCAAGTTACAAATCGGGATGGAGTTGGTTTCGTTTTTTAGTGCATGCACGGCTTTTAATATTTCATTGATTTACACGTTGGAGTTGTTTCCAACTTGTGTTAGGAACTCGGCAATATCGATGCTAAGGCAAGCACTGGTGTTGGGTGGTGTGTTCAGTCCGGTGCTGGTGGCGGCTGGGAGGAAAAATGGGTTTCTTACTTATGAAGTGTTTGGGTTGGTGATTGGGTTTTGTGGGTTGGTTGTGGTGTGCTTGCCTGAGACAAGAGGTGCTACACTTTGTGACACCATGGACGAAGAAGAGAATAAACAAAGATGTGCTAATGATCACGTCTAGCTACTTGCTAGCTTTTTGTTCGGTGTTAATCGGTGGCTTGAATAAAGCTGCAGAATTACGAAAATTGGCTTTTGTTATTACACATTTTCAAAAAATTGTAATTGAATAAGAACAACTTCTTGATCTAATCGAACTCTTCTACTCTATATTCAAATCATACATGATTAATTCTATTGCTGATTATTTGATGGTATGCAAATTTTAAATTTAAGTTCTAGTTTATGTTGTGAAAGAATTAACAGCTGTCCCAAAAGAAATTATGGGACTTTAGTTACGATGCTGTATTTTTATGGTGTTGTGGTGTTTGAACAGTTAAAATTGCATTTCGAGATCTCTAAATAATTTTAACAGTCCTCGTATAAAGTAATTATTGGCCTACGTAAATTAACGAATAATTTGGATTATTTTGAAATTTTAAAATACAATTTCAACGGTTTAAGCACCACAACCGTAAAAACCTAGCACTTTAACTAAAGCTAAATTTTGTATGCTCCGATTAGTGTGGGGGCTGAAGATCATGATAAGTATTAAAATTTGGCCTTATAAAGAAGAGCACAAAGATGGCCACTTGCGAGATAATTTTCAAGTCTGGGCGCACTGTGCAAAATCTAGTTTCAATAAATTAATAAAATCTTTTACACTTTTGCTCTTGTTTTGTAAAGAACAATCCAGAGTTTGCGAGTATGGCACAGATAAGCGGCACATTGATATGGTTTGGTATGGACGAAATTGAAGTTTGTCTGGATATAAATACATGTGAGTTTCCACAATACCAAGGGTGGGAAATTTCCACAAAGCTTTCCTGCCGTCAATGAACCTACCCAGTCCCCACTTGATGACAGATCTACCAATTCAAATCTTTCAGGCCTGTTTTTTGCCATCTACAAGTACAAGTATATATTTCTTATTAAAAAAACTGTTTATGATTTATGAACATGCATGGGATGAATTTTATTCAACATGTAAAGAATAAATATTTACATATTTTTAACATATTTGTAATTTAATTTAATTAATTGATTGACGCAATGTAACATATGAAATCACACAAATATGCTAAAAAAGTACAGAAATAAATTTCATTGATGATGACCAGTTAAACCTTTGAAAAAATCTAAATAGCTTTTATATAGTAAAATCTTAAAAAAAAAAGAAAAATAAAGAAATAATCTTAAAATAAGTAGAAAACTTTGAGTGGATCCAACACCTTTTTTTTTAAATGCTGACCCATATGAGTTCCAACTCAACTAGGCTAATTTCGGAAGCATTTGGCATCACCTCTAGGCAACGTAGTTATGCTGGCCTCCCTAACAGGCAATGAGACAAATAGATTCATTGATTAATAATTGGTAACAACGGAAGAAGAAATCCCTACATAATCTGGGTACAAAAGCTGTAGAAAAACAGGTGGTAAATGTAAAAATTCATGATAATCTAAAGATAAATCTAAGCCATGTCTAGTTAACCAATTAGTATTACCATTAACTTCTTTAACAACATGATTAATAGAGACAGTCCAAGGACGGTTTAGTAGTTCCTGCAGTCCTTGCACAAGCGCCTGTTGACGACCTTTCCATGAATCAAGATTCATAACAATATTAATTGCAAGGGTGGAGTCAGATTCCAACAGAATGTTTCGATAACGTTTTTGCCAAGCCATTTCAAGGCCATGCTTCAGAGCCCATAATTATGCAAAGAAGAGATAACATGAGCCTAGGTTCACACAGAAGCAGCATTCAACAACACGTAAGGATTTCGTATTAGCCCTGAATTTATGTTCACTGCACCACCTACATTCAATGTCATTGTACCTTCCGAAAACTTTGTCCAATTTACTTCTATCCGCTCTTCTTTTTTTAGAAATTTGCCAGTTAGCTAATCTTTGTTTGGCAACAATAAAGTGTCTTAACGCATTGAATACCTTGCAATGGGTTTAAAAGTCCAGCTTTAGTTGTAGTGGTCGTATCCACTGCAGAGCTTAAAATAAACTCCACAACTCATCCGTACGCAAAAACTATGACCTTTTAAAATTGATCATTACGCATTAATCCTGTTTAGACCTTTTACGATCCAAAAAGATCTATAAAGGAGATAAGTCCATCTCTTCCACATTATTAATTAATAAAAGGATTAATTGCAATTATTTTCCCCTGTTTTCTTTTTTTTTGACAGGTACAATCTTATAAAAAAATGCCACTTCATATATATAAAAAAAAAACCTAAAGTAAAGTTTGGTTCAAATGGGACTAATTCAGCTTTGTATTGAAAAAAATAATATTGCACCTTTATCTTAAAATATCAAAATTTAAAAAATATATAAATTGAACCTGAACACTTTAGTACCACGAAACTATAAATTTATAGATGAATCTAGCTCAAATCAAACTCAATGAGTTTGAATTATTTTGTTTTTGCCTCCTACTGTCATTCCCTCTAGGGTTCTCGACCTGCTTAGTTTCTTCTTGTTGTTGGTCTTGTTGCCTTCTCTTCTTGCTTCACTCGTCTAAGTTCTTTGTCTCTCTAACACGATTACACGACACGAACACGATACGATTAATAATTATATCAAGTTTTTAAAACATAGACACAACCTGCTAATTAACCTTGTCAAAACAGTGCGACATGATTAAACACGTTTAATTTAAAGGGTTGCTTAACATGACACAACACATTAAATACGCTTAACCTGTAAAAATTATTTAACAACATATTTATCATATTTAAACTATATAATCAAATTAATTTTAGGTTAAAATTACTAAAAATCTTATAACAATACAAAACTAATATGATCTCAATAATATAACCACATACCACATAAAAATAAAAAATAATCTCAAATAACATAACCTTATAAGTTAACAATAAATTATTACTTATTTATGTCTTATGCGGATCCTAGACGTGTCATTTGACACATGGCATATTCGCATATTTAAATTAAACGGGTCAATTCATGTCCTAATTGGGTTAAATGTATCAATCCGTTTATGAAATATTTTTTATCGTGTCATAAATATGTCAACCCATCTATGACCTAAACCTATTTAGGCTCAATCCTAATCCACCAAAATAGTGTGTTGTATCATCTTGTAAAAAATTTTCATCCCTATATAAAATTGCAGTAATAACCCCATCGAACCTTGAGGGCATCTTTTACAGGCAAGAATTAAAGGATATCTATATAATATATAAAAGTAGAATACAATTTCATAAAAATTTGACATTTGATATCTTATAATTTTGACATGTAGCATTCCAATTGAATATCATGTATCACTTTCAATTAAAATATTCAATATTTTTGTCAATATTCACTGTTCATTAAGAAAATAAACAAATATAAAAGAAAATCTTATAAGAACTTCAGTATTAATTTTATGTTTTCATATTTTTTTTAAAATTTGAGACAAATTTTATGAGTCTTAAATATTTGTAAAAAAAATAAAAATAGATTCACAGTATTCCAGGATAACGTCCGAAAGTAAAACTAGTAGTGTATAATCGAAGATGCATTAATTATGGATATTAGTGGTCCTAGTAGACAACAGAATGTTACTACTCCATTTTGGATAGTGAAGTCATTTAAACATATTGCCAAAACAATTCTCATTTCAACATAAATAATTTAGATGTCTAATCTTTCGGGTATTACTTTCTATCCTTCAGTAAAATACTTCACTTTCTTGTGTGCAAATTAAAGGGTTTTTTGGTATTGCATTTTGATGTCATAAGTGGTATTGATATTCAGAGAGATTTTTTTTATATGGTAATGCAGTACAATGCACCAGATTATTCGCAATCGAGTTTATGAAATTGAATGCAATCGCTATAGCAACAAGTGGCTAAATATAATGCAACTTTTGAGGTTTTGAATTCACATTATTACTTATTCCTTTTTCCTGAGCTTAGTTCGAATCCAAAATCTACTCTTTCTGTTTCTTTTTGTGCATTACAAAGTTGACCAACACTATTGAAAATGTTTGTGTTTGGCAAATTTGTTTCTATCAATAACAAAAAGTTGCACCCCTAGTGCTTATTGTAATACTACGATGATGTTCCCTCTTTTATTTGAAGAAAAAGATAGTGGTAGTCATATTGTCAATCCATGTGGCTGAAGTGGTCGCAAATTAGGAATCTCCCATTTGGATTAAAGAAAGGAGATGTGATTAAATAACGGCAGTGAAATTTTGTTATGTTTATGCAAAAAGTGTTGAAAGATTTGGGTAATGGTGCTGATCAAGCATTATTTCTTTTAAAATTTACCAGATTTTCTTATTTATTAATTGTAGTTTACAAAAGAACCCTTTCGTTTATTTATAAGTTTTCTTGGGCAAAACCATCTGTTTAAATCCTTGCGAGTAATCTTTTTCATTTAACCAAATTTTCTCAATGTTTATAAAATATGTCTAATTCCCTATGAATGATAAAATTGAAGTTTATATGACTAGATTTTCTGTATAGAAGAAATGGAGCTTTTCTTAGCTGTAAGTACTGAACTATAAAAATAAAAATTGGTAGTTAATCCCCTGTTTCATATGCATATCTTTATTTGGTTAATTTTGTTTTCTTATTCACTGTGTTTCTTTGTGTTTTTTTTTTTTTTTTGTGGTGGGAGCTAGCATTTCTTAATGAAATTGAATCTCATAAAGAGATGGGTGTGATTGTCTCTACTGGGAGTTCTCTACAATTACTCAATGCTATATTATTTTGTTATATTGCTTCAGTTTGCTCTCATTTATAAATCTATTTGTATCTTTTACTCTCTTTAAATTATATGGAGAAGTTTTCTACCATGGAAATTGGAGATTTACAACATTTTTTTCGAGAGCTTTTAAGTACAGATATGACTCCACTTAGACTTCTAGATGAGTCAGAGGTGATTCCATATAGTTATGGTAAAAAAACACGTGTGTATTATAAATGTAATAATATATTTCTGTATGAATTTGCTATTTGGCTCAATTTATACAACAAATTGAGATCTTACTGAATTAAGGTGAAATTTCAGGGAAAAAAATTCATTATTTTGGACCATCTTAAATTGATTGAATGACCAGAGTTTAATTAAATCATTGGTGCATGATGAGCAGAAGAATTTATAAGTTGTTAGAAACACCAATAGATGAACTTTTATTTGGAATCTTGATAAACCAAAAAAAGAGGGAATCGGAACTAATTTTTGTTAGTGAATATGTAATAAATATTGCAGTTGTTAGTTATTTTATCACTTTTGGCTAAAAGGGAAGTAAACAAATCGTTTTGAAATTTTTTTACGCAAGATTATTCTATACAGATAATAAACAAGACTTGGTGGTTAAGGCATGCATTTCTCAATCGCTATGAGACATTTTTTTTTACAAAAGATTAAATTTAAAAAATTCAATTAAATAATTTACACACTCAAATATTTGTGCTAGTATCAAGTGGCAAATATTTTGTTGATTTGATTGGAAGGAGCTTTTTTAAAAAATGAACTTTGAAGATATTTAAACTTCTGAATTTTTGAATAGTATATCTACTTCAAGATTACCAAATCATAAGTTGACAGTGAATGTGAGTGTATCAGTAATGTTGCTTTGTAATATAGATCAATTTGCATCGCTTTGCAATAGTACAAGGTTAATTGTATCTCGGCTTGGACGACATGTGATTGAATTAGAAATTATAATTGGTAGTTGTGTGGGTAGCCGAGTTTTCATTCATCTTTTGGTGCTGACTCCATTAGATATTAAGTTACCTTTTAAATTCCAACGAAAACAGTTCTCATTAGTTGTTTCTTTTGTCATGATAATCAACAAAAGTTAAGATCAATCTCTATCACATATTATATTATATCTGTCTGGACCTGTTTTCACTCATTGACAAATGTATATTGTTGTTTCAAGAGTTAAAAGCAGGTTTGAGTTTAAAATTTTAATATATGACAAAGAAGACAATTCTTCAAACTGTACTCAAAATTTGATGTACAAAAATCCCTTTCAAAATTTAATATGAGATTTTTTATAATTATATGATCTTTATATTCAAGAAATTTTTAGGTTTTTAATTTTTATTTTTTTATTTTATACAATTTTTTATTATAATCTTGAATATTTATAAGAAAATAAAAATAAATTTATTTAGTATCCCAGAACAACTTTCGGATCTAACACTAGTTTAAACATATCGTCAAAACAAAACTCATTTAAACATAAATAATTATTCTAAATGATATCCACTCGCACGCATTACAATAATGAGTAGGTTGAATATATATTGAAGTGTAAGAATGGTTTTCCACTATAATACTTCATTTACAAACGCTTAATTTCTTCATCACAAGGTTTGAAAAACTGTTATATTACTCGACACTCGTCAATGCAATGCTTCAGTTGTATACGGTTCCTTGTTAATAAAATACTCCACAAATTCTCCTTCAAGCTTCTTGAGAAGACCTCACATCAGACATGTTTTTGTGCCACAATCAGTCGTAAAGGGGAAGGTTTAAAAAAAAAAACAAAAAAGATGACAATGAAAACCACAAAGCTGATTCTTGCTGGCGTTATATTAATTACTTGGAAATATTGCTAATCATGGATACAAGAAAAGTGTGTATTTTAGACAAGTAACGCCAGAGACAAATCATGCATGTTGTGCAACTTGATAATACATACCTCTTCCAGTCAAACTAACCACTATACATTAATCATTTCATCAAGAAAATAACCCCTTTTCATGTACATATAATTGTGAACCAACTGTATCACCACATATGCACTTTGAGATTTATTTATATATTAATTTTTCTGTGTCGTAAAAAAAATGTTTGTAAACATAGAATGATCATAATTAATATATTTGATAGTTTTACTAAATGATTTATAGTACAATAATATCACACTCTAAACTTGAAATTAAAGTAATTTTTTTGAAAGAAAAAATCCACCAAACTCATTGCCCTCGATAGAAAAACTAAAAGATTACAACTATGGGAACATAAACCCAAACGACATGAATCAATATAAAATCAATTAGGCTTGAGGATACAATTAACTTAATTATTAATATAAAATATTTGGTAATTTTTGGAGATTATATTTTTTCTTGATTATATTTAGTGGTCATTTATGCAACTTAGTCATGATATGAACAGTTAAAAGAGTACTATAGCGACACATAGATGGATAAGTATAGATTTTGTAAACCTAGGAATTACTAGGGGGTGTAGTGAAAGACAAATCATAGTCCAGTCGTACAAAGTCCAAATCCGATAAATCTACAAGAATAACAGAACATTAAGTTATTGGTTAATTATATTATCTCCTGAAAACAAAAGCTATGCAATATTCACTCTAACACAAGTAACCCCATCAATATTATAATATCGTGTATACAATTGCATGATGATAGCTACATTGGATTAACTGACCAAAATCAAATTAGACACAGGTAAACTATGAATTGTCCACTTCACAAATTATATGAGGAATAATGTTTCTTTTTTTTTTTTTTGAAACTGGAGGAATAATTAAAGTTTATGATGGCTTGAAATGGAAAAACAGAATATCATGAGCTGTGTATGTATGAAGTACTTGTACTATCATCATATCCACTATTAAAATGTATCTGCATAACCCTGGCTTCTTGGGTACAATTAAAATTTTCTATTATATTTCTTTTTGAATTGTTTTGATGGAGAGGGTGTCAAAAAATCTGGTGATTTAAGATACGCTAAATAACAAGAGCAATCACATAAGAACACAAGATTTATGTGGTTCGATCAATAACCGATCTACGTCCACGGACAGAGCACAAGTAATTCTACTATTCAGAGTAAAAAACAAGCACAATGGCTTACAACGGCGTTCAAAAGTTACCCAAGACGTTCTCAAGCCCCCCTTATCTAGTTAACAAGTAATACAAGTCAAAACTAATTGAAAAAACCCTAATTGGAACCCTAAATCCCGTCAGAATTGGTTACACGGTCAAGAAAGCAAAGACACGGAAAAACACCTTTGAGACATGGTCATGACTTATCGTCTGTGTACCTCCAAAAGACCGACAACGAAAGACACGGGCACGACCGTGGCCAAGGTCGTGTCCACCCAGTTCTCTTCTCTTCTGGTTCCAGTGAATTACACGATCAATCTCACGACCGTGTAGATCCCTGTGTCCATCCAGCAACTCTTTTTCCTTCACAAATCCGTCTATCTTTGGCTTGTATCACTTCCCATAAGGTTTTGACTTCAATCTTGATCAAGAAATTCACACAAATATTAACAATTCTCCACCTTGGAGTGAAGTTTCTTTCCCGTTCAACTCTAAATCCCGAATCACTCATCTGCTACACCACCCCGAAGGGCCTCACGTCCTGCAACAATGAACCAAGCCCATCCCGGACTTGCCTCCACTAGCGCTAGCTTTCCATCCTCTCTTAACAAAACACCACCCCGCATCTTTTCCTGTGTCCTCCAGTGATGGCCTTTTATCATCACCAACACAATTGGCATGCCTTGGTAAACTTGTTATTAGACCTCGTGAATCAACCTGATTGATCTTTTC
>CAODLS011347559.1:0-10031 GCA_948243855.1 Flueggea neowawraea | reverse complement strand
TTGAATGGGTTTGTGATTGGTTTTGGAGATTGAATGAGATTGATGTAAATGAGATTTTTAATTAGAAGAATAAATTTGAGGTTTGATGTTTTATTGATGATTTGGTGAAATTGATGAATGATTTTTATGAATAAAAATGATGAATAAAAATGATTGAAGTAACGTAGGTGATTTGGAACATTCGATCGGAAAAGATTTTGGGGTGTTTTGAACAATTTTTTGTCGCAAGGACCAAACTGAAATTTTCCTAGAGATTGACGATTGATTTGTAATTTTGACTGAATTGTAATTTCTAAAAATTTTAGGGCAAATTTATAATTTTTGAATAGTTTGACGATTGAATGATAATTTTGAAGAGTGTAGGGAGTGATATGTAATTTTAGGATAATTTGAGGACTATTTTGTAAATTCTAAAAATTTTGGGCCTAATCTGTAAATCGACATGAAATTGGGACTAAATTATAATTTTACAAAAGTTGACGAATCAAATTATAATTTTACAAAGTGACTGATATTCAAGGCGAGAGCGTTAAATCTTTGATCAAATGGGATTCCCGACAACGTTGTGGGTTTGGACGTGCATTTGCATTTCATATATATTCAATAATTGCACAGTTACTGTGTCTGACTTCTATTGTAATAAAATTATGTTTTCAGCTCTGTCGATTTTTAAGGTGACTAGCCATTTATAGATGTGATTTGAATTATTTGGCTCGGCGTCCTGGTGAGTACGATGACAATTTCAAACACATAGGTTGTGTCTTCTGAAATTATACATGTTTCTATTGTGCTCCGACGTTGCATGTAATCTAGACTAATTAATATGAAATCTTAAAACATGACTTATGTGAAAAACTTTGCTATGAAAAATATGTTCTGGATATTATTTTGAATTCTATAATAAATATTCTATTTTGAAACAAGTATATTTCCGTACTAAGTATTCTATCTGAATATAAGTATATTTTTTGATATAAATATTCTATTCAATAATAAGAAAATATTTTCTATAATAATTATTTCATTCCAAAAATAATTATAATTTGTATAAAAAAATTTGTGATTTGCATGCATGTCTGCTATATATATATATATATATATCTTAGATATTGGACACCTAGCTACAGGGTACGTAGCCTTTGGTATACTAATGCTCTGTGAAGACCCTAGTTACCAGGGTAATATGGTAGCCGTGTGTCCAGCCAGACACATGTACTTTGTATAATCCGTCCGGTGGCATAGACCACACTTCTGATATCTGTCTATTTCTGGTCCCATTAACTGACTATGCTATGTATGTATGTATGTATATATATATATTTTTTTTTTTGATACTAATAATATTATCTGACTGTATGTTGTCTACTATGGATACAAACTGTAATATTTTTCCCGTTCCGATCAACCTTTTTCATCTTTTCGTTCAATTTTGATATGGGTTTGGAGTATTTGAGATGTTAGATTGATGTTTAAAGGTGAAAGTTTCGAAGGGTTAAGTGTTGTTAAGCTTCGAGAATGATCTGATGAGCGTCCGAAGGATAAGGAAGTCGAGGAATGTTGTCTAGCACTTCATAACATACGTCATCTGGAATTCAGTCATAACGCACATTAAGGGAAGCACAACATACGTTATCTGCAATTTCAGATGATCAACGTACGTCATGTTTTTGTAACGTACATTATGCTTGAAGTAGAGGCTACTGGACGCAATTTTGACCAAAATAATGTACGTTGTGACATGGAGACGTACGCTATAGACCCCAAGACGTATGTTGCATGCAAAATGTGTTGAGTTCGATTTTGATGATGATGAATGCAAAACATCCATGAAAGAGGTGCAAAGCTGCACACTTGCAGATATCTGGCCATAAAGCACTTACTATGCATTCTACGCATGTAAGACATGCATCCATGCGCGTAGAAGGCTATGTAGTGCACATAGAAGCGTTAAACCAGGAAGCAGAAAATGTCAGATATTGATCTACACATATAGAAGAGGATACTACGCATGTATTCGAGCAAGTGTTCAGATGAGATAAGAGCATTAGTTGACAAGCATGTTGAAGGATGAAGAATGTGCATAGATGAGCAAAGGTGCAAACTTTGATGAGATGTTCTACGCATATAAATGAGAGTACTATGCAAGTAGACGGGTGCAAATGAGGCAAAAGCCAAGACGCTTATCAAGATTTGAATTTCAAATATTCTCTAACACAGCTGGCATAGTCACATGAAGAATCAAAGGAGCTATCTTTGAAGAAGAACGTCTACGCACGTAGAAGAGTGTATTGCGCACGTAGAAAGCCACTGGGTGAAAATGCATATTCTGAAATTCAAATCAAAGCACGTAGAACGTGGTACAATGCATGTAGATAATGAGCCTGCGCACGTAGAATAGGACTAAGCCATCTAGATGCCAATCTTACCAAGGCAGTGACTACTAGGTTCAAAACAATGCACGTAAAAGGAATATCAAAGTGCGCAGAACTCAGTTGAATCAATGTACTACACACGTAGTATGTTGTGACGTTAGTGAAGAACATAATGACTACTTCGAGGCTTCCAACAACTATATTCTTACAAGTGGCTATAAATAGACATCCCAGAGTAGAAGGAAGATAAAAGAGACATTTGCTAAACTGGCTATTCATTTTCTCTCTTACTTCTACTTTCTAACCCATTTGAGTTATTTATTTGCTATCACATTTCTGGGTTTTTGTGAGCTTAAATCTGTTATCCGTTTGGGTTGAATTTGTAACAAATAAGGTTGTTTGCTTGGTGTAGATATGTTTTCTTGTTGTGCCTTAGAAAAATAAGAGTAGTTGTTAGTGAGCCTTAGAAAACTAATGGGAACGGTTTTCTAGTTAAGCCCTCAAAAACTAGAGGTTTGGTTTGCTTGTTTTTCCTGAAAACAAGTGGTTTCGGTTTTCTAGTTGAACCCACAAAAACTAGAGATTCGATTTTCTTGTTGAGTCCTGAAAAATAATGTGTAACAATTTGCTTATTGATCTTGCAAAAATAAGTAGTGTAAATGATTTTTCTCCACCCAGAATTGAGGACATAGTGGGTTAAAATTCTCTAGTGGATCTAAAGGAATGGACATAGGTCAAGAAAGATCAAACCACTATAAATCGGATTTGTGCTCGCTACCCTCATTCTCTCTTATTTGATTTACATTTGCGTTTGATTTATATTGTTGTGTGTGGATTGGATCTTTAGTTTTAATTTGCTTTCGAATTTAAATTTGATTTTGGTTTGAAAGAACTTTGTTATTTTGTTTTAAATTGCAAAATATTTTCAACAAAGTTTTTAACTTGCTAGAAATCCAATTTCGCGCCCTCCTTGGATTGTCATTCCTATTGGGACCAAATTTATAAAATGACGTGTGTTGCCTTTGCAAATCGTTGAAACACACCGTTTGATCTACAACTCATTAAAACCTTACCAAACTCGAAACTCGATGGTCCCATTCTCTCTCCTCCCTTAAATCACATCAGAACACTCCCGCATTGCCTTCCCAACGTTCTTAATCCATTTTTGAGGTAAGAATCACATCTTTTCTTCTCTTTTTCTTCTGTTTTGTGCATCAAATTCATTAGTTCCTTTTTTTTCCGAATTTTCTAGGGTTTGAATTTTTTGATGATTCTTGATGAAAGAATGCATGGGTTGCTAGAATAGGTTAGATAGGACTTATATTAACAACGATAAAGCCTTGAATCAAGAGATTTGATGAATTTTTGGTTAAGTTCGGGTTTTGCTTGATTTTTAGAAATTTGGAGTTGTTTTTGAGAAACCAAATACATAATTGAGTTCCTGAGGTTGAGCTTGACCAATTTGGATGTTCGGAATTGATTTTTATCGGTTGAATCGGAAGTTAGACCATTTGGATAATTTTTCATTGGAGGACCAAAAGTGATATTGTGCATTTTAGGGACTGAAATTAGATTTTGTATATTTGGAGAATTAATTTATATAGACACATAGGTTGTGTCTTCTAAAAGTATATGTTATTAGCGTGTCTGGCTAAATTCTGAAATTTGGCTTAATAATGTTCTGGCTAATAATAAATTGAACTATGTGATTAATAACCCACACTCCGTATTTGATTTTGATATATATATATTGATAAGGGAAACCTAGCTACGAGGTAGCCTAGCCTTTGCTATACCACTGCTCTATCAAGGCCTTATTTACCAGGGTAAAATGGTAGTCATGTGTCTGGCCAGACACACGTATTTTGTCTAATTATGTCTAGTGGTGCAGTTCACACTTCTGATATCTGTCTGTAACTGGTTCATATCCACCTCTGCTATATATATTTTCTATTTTGTATTTTGTATGTCACATGATGTCTACTTTATCTGCGAAGGATTTTAAAATGAATTTTAAAAGTAATATTATATGTAGAGTGTATAAGTTTGTATATGTATTTATTGCTTGCGATATTTTTGAAATATTTTTAAAATAGTCTCTGTGATGTACGTATAAGGCGATCTGAAGTGTTATTCATCAGTGGGTTTACTCACCCCTTTAACATTTTCAGGTTGACTTTTGGCTCAACAACCGTCCGACATCTTCACCCTAGTGAGGCGTCTTCACCATTGGTTAGTGATGCCCTTTTGGTCTGGCTATTCCCTTTTTGTATTAGAGCTTCACGTTAGGATGTTGTTGGGTTATTGGAGTTCATATTTTGTAATTTGATTACTCATATTTATTTCTACATTTACTTTACATTTGTTTTACACTAATATTATATTTTTCCACACTATATATATGATGTATGTTTTCTTATATAAATGGATTTTGTTTAATAATAGTTAATAATTGAATAAATTGGGTAGTAAGTATGATTGTCTGAGGCTTGTGCGATTTGGACTAAGCCTCTAGTTCGGTTCGTCTTGTACGCCGGTCATGGTCCGGGAATGGGTCGTGACACGAACATTTTGAAAAATGTTTTCAAAAAATTATTATGTATGTAGAGTGTATATTATATTACATATGTGTATATACATGTGCGGTATTTTTGAACTATTTTCAAAACAACTTATGTGATGTCCCGAAGGCGATCTGGAATGTCGTTTCTCACTGAGTTTCTTACCCCTTCCCTTTAACATTTTTCAGTTCTTGTTGATAGCGATCATCCGATCTTCCGTGCTCAGTGAGACGTCCTTGTCAGTAGTAGGTGCCCTATTCTTTGGGCCTGATTATCTATTATGCTAGATGCTCCACACCGGGTAGTGGGTTATGGTGATGTATTTGATAATATACTGGTTTAACCGATTTTACTTATAATTATTTATTTTATATTTTGATATTATGATTACATTATAATATTTTTCAAGAATATTATTTTTTTAAAAAAAAACTCATTATCCGTTAAACTGTTTGAATGTGAATAACAAGATGGCTACTAATAAAAAATTGGGTAGATGTTATGTTCTTCGAGGCTTATGTGGGATGAGTCGGGCATTCGGTTCGATTTACCTCGTACGCCGGTCATGGTCCACTTTTGGGTCATGATAGTGACATCGGGCATTGTTTCCCGTGTTTGTCTATTGAGGAGAGACGCATGTTGAATGATCCTATCCATCCTGAAGAGGTTAAGAAAGCCATATTTGATATGAGCCCGAATAAATCGGTTGGTTTAGACGGTATTAATGCTTTCTTTTTTAAGAATCGATGGAGCATAGTGGGAGAGTCCTTAATTAAATGTATGCAAGAGGCTTTCTTTTTTTTAGCTCCTTCCCTGAAGAATTAAACTCCACTTTGCTAGATCTTATTCCAAAAATTGAAGGCTCAAAAAACTAGTCACTTTCGGCCGATTAGCCTCTGTAATGTCATCTACAAAACCATCACCAAAGTGTTAGCCAATCGGATGAAGTTGGTGCTGCCAAAGCTTATTGGCGAGGGGCAAACCAGTTTTATACCTGGGAGGCATATTAGAGAAAACATAATAATAGCTTAGGAGGTGGTTCATTCGTTGAGAAAGAAGAATGGGAGCAAAAATTTAGTTATGAAGATTGATTTGCACAAAGGCTTTGATCAGCTTCGGTGGGAATTCATTGAGGATACGTTGCGGGAGGCCAATTTCCCTGGTAATTTTATTAAACTAACCATGTTTTGTATTAGTATTGTTTCTATGCAGGTCATGTGGAATTGTATCTCATCAAGCAAGTTTTGGCCATCCCGAGAAGTGCGATAGGGAGACCCTATTTCCCCTTACATCTTTGTTCTTTGCATTGAAAGACTTGCACATGCCATTCATAAAGAAGTAGAGGAAAGGAAATGGCATCCACTTATCCTTAATAGAAATAGTCCTCCACTTTCCTACCTCTTTTTTGCGGATGACTTGCTGTTCTTTTCTAAAGCTGATAGGAATAATATTCAATGCATTAATAATGTGCTTAAAACTTTTTGTGATGTTTCAGGCCAAGTGATCAGTAGAGACAAATTTCTCATCTTCTTCTCAAAAGGAACTCCCAACAATCAGGCGAGAATTTTGAGCGGTGCTATTGGTTTTTCCCTGCAGAACGACTTGGGTCGCTACCTAGTTGTGCCACTCCTCCATCAGCGTGTGACAAATAATACCTTTCAGGCTCTTACCGATAGGGTGTTGCAAAGACTTTCGAGTTGGCTAGCCAAAAGCCTTTCTCTGGCAGGGAGATTAACTCCAGTTCAGGCTGTTCTATCAATTATTCCTCTTTACACAATGCAGATTACGCAGTAACGGGGGAAAACTTTAAACCAAATCGAAAGATTATGTCGAGGTTTCTTTGGGGGGGGGGGGGAATTTTGGGGAGAAAAAAAAATGAGCCTTGTCAGTTGGGAAAAGGTCTGCCAGCCTAAAAAAAATGGTGGATTAAGGCTTCATAGCTTGAAAGAGAACAATATTACCTTTGGTATGAAACTTGGGTGGCAGATTATATCCCAACCTACTCTACTATGGGTTCAGATTTTGCGGGCGAATTATATGAAAATTTTGGCTAGAATTTCGGAGAAGCTCCATACCAGAAATGGCTCATGGATTTGGCGAGGCATCTGTAAGACCTAGAGCATGATGAAAGAAGGGTTGCGATGGGCTATACTTGACGGCAAGACTACCAGATTTTGGTTAGACAATTGGGTTGGTAATAAACCATTGGTGGAGCTTGCTCTCGGAGATATTGACCAAAGTGATTTACAGAAGACGGTTTATTAGTACACCAATGGTAGAGGTGAGTAGGATATGCAAAAAATCAATTATTTCCTTCTGAATGATATGTCCTTGTTGATTGCAGGTATCAAAGCTCCAGAGAGGATTGTCGGGGATGATCAAGTTTATTGGGGTTTGACGAACTAGCAACTTTCAACATTAGGTCAGCCTATTAGGTAATTTGTGAGGCGAAGTGGGCCACCAAAGAGGATCACTGGAAACAAATTTGGAAACTCCAAGTCCCGCAAAGGATAAGAACTTTCCGCTGGCTAGTCCTTTATGAGGCCATCCTTACCAACCAATAAAGGGTTAAAAGGCACATTGCTAATGATTCCCAATGTGATATTTGTAGTGATATTGAGGAGAGATGGGATCATGTGTTCAGGGAGTGTATAGAAGCTTAGGTACTATGGGATGCCCTAGTTCCGCATAATAAAACATAAGTTTTTTTTTTTTTTTGCGTCATGGTGGTTCAAGGAGAACATAGCGGATGCTACTTCATATGGCGAACAAGTCCCGTGGAATATTATGTTTAGTGTAGGTTGTTGGTACCTGTGGAAGTGGAGGAACGAGCGTATATTCCAACACAAGGTTCAGCATCGCAAAGCAGAACTACTACGAATAACGGCGACAGAAGCCTATCGATTGAACAATCTTCTACAGTTACAATGTAAGAGTGGATACCGACAGGAATTAACAATTAGGTGGTAGCCTCCTACTAATGATTTTATGAAGTTAAATTCCGATGGTGCTGTGGTGGATAGAGGGGAAAAGGCAGGTGCCGGGGGTGATTAGAAATGAACAAGGGGCCTGGCTGCAAGGGTTTGCTGTGAATGTTGGGAGGTGTTCAATGGTGATGACGGAACTTTGGGGTATATACACTGGTCTGAAACTTTGTGGGGATAATAACTGGAGACGAGTTCAGGCAAAAACAGATAGTCTAGTAGCTGTTCAAATGATAAAAGGTGAAGTTCCAACACCTACCCAGTATCTTCCACTCATTAAAGCTATTTGGAATCTATTGCACCGGAATTGGCATGCTACACTTCATAATGTGTTCCACGAATGCAACACTGTGGCAGATTGGTTATCAAATGTTGCTATAAACTTGCCTATTGGATCTCATATTCTGGAAACAACACCTATGGTTGTTAGGAAACTACTGGATGATGATGCTAATGTTTCTCAATATACCAGGTATGTTGCACTGTAAACTGTCACTTTTTTAGTATTGGCTGGGTTTGGTTTTTTCCTGTTGTCTTTGCTTGTTTTGCTGAATTTTCAGTTTGCATAGGCTTGCTTTTGTTGTTTTGTGTTTGGTCCTTAAGATTTGTTCGTGTCTATCGGTAACCACAGTTTTTTTCCGCCATAATTAAGGGTTGATCAATAAAATTTTCAGAAGTGTTGCCTTCATTTAATAAGAATTGAAACACATGCTCTTCCGCTTGTGCGCCCCCATCAATTCCTTTGAGTTTCATTCATGCGAACATACTCCTTAGGAGGGATATTTAACGCGTTAGCTACAACACTGCACGGGTCGATTATTTCGTTAATGAATTTAACAAAATACTAGCATATATATATATATATATTTATATATATATATATATATAGAAAACGAACCAAATTGTTTTCTTGTTCTTACTAGTTTAGACTATTTAAATGACAATGCTTCTGGAGAGAATTAAGTTATGCAACAAAACTGAAGAATGAATGAGTAGCAACAGGGATCTTGATCATCAGTCAAGGCAACCTTTTGATAATGGGGCACCTAATCTGGTTTGCAACATATATAAACCAAGGCGAGCCATTATTTAGATATTAATGGACACATCCTATGCTAGCTGTATGAATTAATCTCTTATGTGAAGCTCTCATGTTTATTAAATCCTCATTACTGACCAAAGTGAGATATTAATTTGGCATATTGGCCGAGTACTAATATTAATTAAGATTTACTCCATAATTTATTTTTGTTAATCACAAAAAGATCAGAACTCCAACGCACCTCCACTAGAGTACATGTACTTGAGGTCATCCTTAGCGTGATCCATGAAATTGGAAATCTATCTTCCACTTGCTGTGTTGATCCCCAGAAATACGAAACTTTCAAGTTCCAGTTCACAATTTCAAAGATGATTATGTGTTAAAATTGTCCCACATCTTCCTTTTACAGGACGTAAGATTGCCTATGGCGACACCAAATGATACTGGAGAGAGAAAAAAAATAGTACAATGCAACACTCTGTATCGAATCGGCCGCATTTCTGCTCTTTTATTTGTTAACCAAAAAATGTCAGGAGTTCAATTACCAGATCCTGTCAGAGTAACAACATGGCTAATGAATGCAAACTGGTGCGTGTGTTATGCTAATATTAGCATTTAGTTGTAGCGAGCTCCTACAATCCACCCCATCTCATGAACTTCTTGATCTCGTCGTACAAAACCAAAATGGCAGCAGCACCAGTGCTTCTGAACATGTTCGAGAGCGCCCCGCGATAAAGTGAAGTCACCCCCTCTGTTCTGTAAATTTTTCTCCAGAAATCGAGAGTGTTACGATACATTGGTTGTTCCAACCCAGACTGCATCATCATTCGCCTCCGAACAGTGTCTAATGGATACGATATCACCCCGGCACTTGTTGTGACTGCCTGAGCCACCACCCAACGTTTCCATAATGGCAGTTCAGGTTTCGCTCCCTCAGACAACATCTCTTTAACTGTATCAAATCCCCCAAAATATATGCCCCGGTGAACAATCATGCCATGCAAAGAAGCAGGGAGGCCTCTGTAAATTCCTCGAATCCCATCCTTCTTGCGTATGGTAGTTAGGAAATGGT
>CAODLS011347550.1:0-10982 GCA_948243855.1 Flueggea neowawraea | reverse complement strand
TCGCCTTTTCTGATAAAGCTTGTTCGACAGAGATCTCTTCTGATATCTACTTTCAAGCTTCTTCCACAAGCTTGCTGCAGTAGTTTCATCAGCCACCTCCCTCAAGACTTCATCTGTCAAACTCAATAGAATTGCACTATGCGCTCTCTTCACAACCTCGTCTTTCTGCACCGCTGTCAGTTCTTTCGGTAATTTCTCTTCACCTTCAATCGCCTCCTCACACTTCTGCTGAACTAGGATTGCCTTCATCTTCAGCTTCCACAGCGTGAAATCATTCGAACTATTGAATTTCTCAATATCGAATTTATACGAAGACATCTTCTTTTTGCAGAATGAACCCAGAAGTTTCTGAACAAACAACTGTGGCTCTGATACCACTTGTCAAGAAATCTCCGATTTAAGATACGCAGAATAACAAGAGCAATCGCACAAGAACACAAGATTTATGTGGTTTAATCAATAACCAATCTACGTCCACGACAGAGCACAAGTAATTCTACTATTCAGAGTAAAAAACAAGCACAATGGCTTATAACGGCATTCAAAGGTTACCCAAGATGCCCAAGCCCCCCTTATATAGTTAACAAGTAATACAAGTCAAAACTAATTAGAAAAACCCTAATTAAAACCCTAAATCCCGTCAGAATTGGTTACACAGTCAAGGAAGCAAAGACACAAGCACGACTCATCGACACACGGCCATGAATTACGTCCGTGTAGCTCCAAAAAACTCTACAGGAAAGACACGGTCAATCCCACGCCCGTGTAGATCCCCGTGTTCGTCCAACAACTCTTTTTCCTTCACAAATCCGTCATTCTTTGGCTTGTATCACTTCCCATAAGGTTTTGACTTCAATCTTGATCAAGAAATTCACTCCAATCTCAACAGTAATAAAACTACACCTAAACTTTGGCTTGTTGACTCTGCTGCTTCAAATCACATGACCAACTCATCTAGTTTGTTTAACAATGTTCATGAGTATCGTGGTTCATCAGAAATTCAAACCGCTGATGGTAGTAATTTACCCATTACTAAAGTTGGGGATATTACTCCAGCATTTATAAATGTTGTTGTATCACCAAAGCTATTTGCTAGTCTTATTTCAGTTGGTCAATTGGTAGATAACAATTGTGATGTGCATTTTTCTCCCCATGGTTGTCTTGTGCAGAATTAGGTCTCAAGAATGATAATTGCAAATAGGCCTAAAGTTGGGAGATTATTTCCTATTCATTTTTCAATTCCACATGACTTGCCTTTTGCTTGTTCCACTATTGAGAGTAAAAGTGAAGTGTGGCATAAACGTTTGGGACATCCAAACTCTAATATTTTGTCTCATTTATCCAATTCTAGTCTATTAGGGAATAAAAGTTATCTTTCCAATGCTTCCTTTGATTGTTCTACATGTAAGTTAGGCAAAAGTAAAACACTTCCTTTTCCTTCCATTGGTAGTCTTGCTGCAAAGTGTTTTGATGTTATTCACAGTGATGTTTGGGGCCTCACACCTGTTATTTCTCATGCCCATTACAAGTATTTTGTGACGTTCATAGATGATGATAGTCGGTTTACTTGGGTATATTTTCTCCATTTCAAATCTGAGATTTTCTCTGTTTTCAAGACCTTTTTGGCTTATGTTGAAACCCAATTTTCCACATTAAAGTTTTAAGATCTAATTCTGGTGGGGAATATATGTCTCATGAATTTCATACTTTTTTGCATGAGAAGGGAATTAGCTCACAACGATCACGCCCATATACGCCACAACAAAATGGGGTTGTTGAGCGTAAAAACCGTCATCTTTTGGATGTAACTCGTACTTTACTGATTGAGTCTTCTGTTCCATCTAAATATTGGGTTGAAGCTTTGTCTACTGCAATTTATTTAATTAATAGACTGCGATCTCAAGTGTTAAATCTAGACTCTCTATATTATCGTCTTTATGGGCAATATCCTAGCTATCATAACTTACATACTTTTGGTTGTGTTTGTTTTGTGCATCTGCTCCCTATGAACGTCATAAACTTTCTGTTCAATCTGCTAAATGTGCCTTTATGGGTTATAGTACTTCACAAAAAGGTTTTATTTGTTATGAACCAAGTTCTAACAAATTTCATGTATCTAGAAATGTTGTCTTTTTTGAGAATCAATATTTCTTTCCTACTCATGTTGAGTCCCCACATGCTGCTTTTGTTCTTCCTACTTTTGAGGATTTGCCAATTTTTGAGATGTTCAAACCTGGAATTGTGTATCAGCATTGTCAACCAACTTTGCCCCTACCCGAGACCGATCAGCCACTTGAGACTGCTCATGAACCTGTCTCTAAGATCTCTTCTGAAGTTGTTCCTCCAAATCCTATCATTCGTCGGTCTACCAGAGTGTCTGATTCTCCTAAATGGTATGGTTATTCATCCACTTTGAGCAATATTTTGATTTCGACATGTTACTCATAAGCTTCCAAGCATAAGTGTTGGCAGAAAGCAATGCAGGAAGAACTTCAAGCTCTTGAAGAAAATCACACATGGGATGTTGTGCCTTGTTCTCCATCAATGAGGCCCATTGGATGTAAATGGGTTTATTCAATTAAGCTTCATCCAAACAGAACTCTAGATCGATATAAAGCTCGCTTGGTTGCTCTCGGAAACAAACAAGAGTATGGAGTTGACAACGAGGAGACCTTTGCTCTTGTAGCAAAAATGACCACAGTGCGAACTATTATTGCTATTGCTGCTTCCCAAGGCTAACCTCTTCACCAAATGAATGTAAAAAATGCTTTTCTCCATAGTGATCTCAAAGAAGATATCTATATGGCACCTCCATCTGGTTTGTTCTCCTCACCCACATCAGATGTGTGTAAATTAAATAAGTCTTTGTATGGCTTGAAACAAGCTCCTAAAGCTTCGTTTGAAAAATTTCAGTCCACTTTGATTCAGTTCTCTTTTGTGCAGAGCAAATATGACACGTCTTTGTTTCTTCGTAAAACATCTACTGGCTGTGTTCTTGTCCTGGTCTATGTAGATGACATTGTTATCACAGGAACTGATTCTTTATTGATTGCAAGCCTCCAGCAACATCTTAAGGATTCTTTTCATATGAAAGATCTTGGGTCTCTTACATACTTCTTAGGATTGGAGGTTCAATCTGATTCTTCTGGTATATTCTTACATCAACACAAATATACTCACGATTTGATTGCTTTGGCTGGTCTTCAAGAATCTTCCTCAGTTGATACTCCATTGGAACTAAATGTAAAGTATCGTCGTGATGAAGGAGATCTTCTTCCTGATCCAACTCTATTTCGACAATTGGTTTGGAGCTTGAACTATCTTACTATTACACGACCCAATATCTCGTTTGCGCTTTAACAAGTCAGTCAATTCATGCGAGCTCCACACCATTTACACCTAGTGGCTGTGCGCCGTATCATACGGTATCTCTTAGGTTAAACTAGTCGTGGATTATTCTTTCTAACTGGTTCTCCTCTTCGTCTTGTTGCTTTCAGTGACGCCGATTGGGCTGGATGTCCTGACACTCGCCGCCCTGTCATAGGTTGGTGTATGTTTCTTGGAGATTCTTTGGTATCTTGGAAGAGCAAGAAACAAGACCGTGTATCAAAATCTTCAACCGAGTCTGAATATCGAGCCATGTCAGCCGCTTGCTTAGAAATTACTTGGCTTCATGGGCTACTCGCAGAAATTGGATTTCCTCAATCCAATCCTACTCCTCTCCATGCTGACAACACAAGTGCTATTCAGATTGCTACCAATCCGGTTTTCCATGAGCGTACCAAACATATCGAGGTGGATTGTCATTCTATATGCGAAGCTGTGGATTCTGGAGTCATCTCTCTTCCGCGTGTTTCTAGTGACCTTCAAATAGCTAATGTTCTTACAAAATCCATGGCTCGACAACGACATCAGTTTCTTGTTGGCAAATTGATGCTTCTTGATCGACCAACATCAATTTGAGGGGGGATGTTAGCATGGTGAACATCTCATTAGAAGAGTTAATACTTTCCTTGTACATTTTAGGAATGTAATAGCCGTATATATTTATGTAATTATGGTGTAAATTGCTTTCCTTTTCTTAGAATAATTTCACAGCTAAGGATATCAGATTTTTAGGGATGTACATGATAGAAATTTCTATTTAATGAAAGAGACTCTCATTTGGAGAGCCATTCGGCAAAATTGACAATCTGTGCATCATTCGGATATAAACTACGAAAATGTCTTTTCTAGCGATATTTGTTTTCAATTTTTTGCGAGAACACAATTTCTCACAAGAGGATAATTTTCCGCGCATGGTCCCAAATGCTAGTATTTCGACAAATACTTTGCTGTTTGCTTGCAGTTTTGCAATTAATTTTAGTCATATGTTATTTTTGCAACGTTGGCATTTTATTGTTGTAAAAAACTTAAACATTTCCCATTATATATTACAAAAGGACAAATTTTTACTTACTATGTTGTCACAAATGTTGTGCTGAACAAATTATTAACACAAGAGAACTACTAAATGAGATAAAATAGTTGGCTATATTAGTCCAAAGAATTGAAAGAATCAAGTAATTTAAAAAAGTATATCCTTTTTATCGAATACAAGACGAGAAGACCAAACAATATTGATTGGCAACCACATTTCAACAATTCAATGATTTAAGAAGAATAACGAGTACAACATGAATAATTTATTTGCAAACGATATATATATTCTGAAGAATAACACAATTATAGAAAGAAAAAAGAATAACACAGTTATAGAAAAAAAAAGGTAAAATCTATTTGTTATCAGCTATAGCTATTAGCTATGGCGCTTCTTTCTGTGTTTGCTCCTTCAATGTCATGCTAGATTCCAATCCATCCACAGAAGGATTATTTTCACTATCTCTCACCACATTCCCTGCAGCGACAGCCCCTCCAAAGTCGCTGATGTTACCATAAATCAAGAGAAAAACTCCGGCAACAGCAGTGCAAAACGCTATTCCAAAAGAAGTGCTAATTCTTCCAGGAATAGCTGTTGCAACTGCGAAGCCTGTGAAAGTTCCAAATGCTTTCCCCCATGACAACCACGTAGAGAACGCGCCTTCCTTCCCACTTGGAGCAGAATCCAGTACCAATATCCGGCCATAAGCATGTGAAAGCCCGACCGATGTGCTTTGTATAGCAGCAAAGATCAACACATGTTGTCTCTCCCAAGTCTTGTGCTTGAAGTAAAACCCTATTGCTGACGTGGCCATGGAGAGGAACAGCCCTAGGGCGTGCATTTTTACAGAACTGGTCTTAAGGGCTTTCTGCAACGGGTGCATTAGTGGAAGTGAAATGAGTGGAAAAATGAAGTAGGTTAACAAAAGATAGAGAATGGTCGCAGGTTTAAAGCATAAGTCACCGATTAGGTATAGAACCGAGCCGGCAAAGATGCACATCGTTGTGAATGAAGAAAGGAAGACAACAATTATGGCTCCAAAACCATGTGGGTACTTAAAAATGGAGAAAAAATGGGCAAGTGATGACACAGAAGAGGTTGCAAAACTGGGTTTGATGATGATGACATGTGATATACCGGCAGCCCATTTAAGACCACTGAATATTGAAACAACCCATAGACTAAGAACTTTCTCTCCATGGCGAAGCATATGGTAGATGAAAGTGGCGATAATGGCAGATCCTATGCACCCAAATGCAGTGGCACAGAGTGAGAGCCAGCTAGAGATTGCTCTTCGCTTCGTAAATTGAGTTTCGTGGAGGACTGGACCTGTGAAAGCTTTGACCAATCGGCCAAGATTGCGAGTGTGGGAGGCTGTTGCGACGATGTTGGCCGCGACGATGGCGGCTATGTATGGAGGGAAGATCCATGTGACGTTAAAGAATCCTGTTGGTAGGCAAAAGAAAGCTCCTGTGGCTATGGCTGCCCCGGCGATCAGTATCTGCCTTTGGCCATGGTCTAGGTGTTTGGAAATGAAGCCAAGAATTGGAGCAGCCAAAACCAATCCAATAAACCAAGAAAAGGAAGTCCATTCCATTGGAGAGAATTTTGCCTTGTTCATGGTTATGGATCTGTGTGTTAGACTTTCATACCTGCAAATTTTATAAGAGGTCTTATCAATATTATTCTTAGAAAAAAATTCAACTGGTTTTGGAGTTTTAATTTGAGATACACTTTTCCTGAATTAGTTTTGCTTTTGTAAACCCAATATATGGTAAATTCAAGAAAACTAGAGATGAACTTATCATCTTTGGAAAATTCACGTACTTTCTGAAGAGATTCCTTCAATAACACTAATGCTAGCTAAAATCACAAGACGCTCTTTACATATTTCCAATAATTCAAAAGCGAATTCCCTCAAAAAATGTTGGAATTCACGAAATTTTGTATTCATAAATTCTAATCTTAGAAATTGACAAAAGAATTAGCATTGACACTTAAAACTAATTTCAGTTATTGAATGTGTATATTATTGACTTAGAAGTTTAGAATTCGAACTCTTGTTACCAAAAAAAATGATGGACATTAATTATTGTATTAGTGTAAAACAATAGGAATGAACACATGATCCTTGGAAATTTCATGCCTATACCACGTGTGCTAATTGAGTGTAAAATTTACTACGCTAATTTAGTATAAAAAACACATAGCATAGTAAATTTTCCTTATTTTTTTGGTAATAGAACTTATTATACTGATATTCAAAAGTATAGAAAAAGGCTCACTAAGATATTATTGGCTAGAAAACTTACAACTGCATTTGCTTTGGTCGGCAAAGCAAGCCCTTAGGGGTCCTGCTCCAGCCTCGGGCTGGTTCTGGCGGCGTATCCATAATTTGGCTCATAATCAGCGGAAACAACACTGGTATGAGTACTGTATGAATGAAATAAGAGCATATCTCATACAAGTACCAAAGCCACACTTCTCCTTTCCTTGGTTGCCCCAAAACCACATTACCTTCACCCCCATAGACCTCCTCAATACCCTTCTCAATCTTCTCTTCTTTACAATGTAACTGCGAGTGATCATGATAAGGTGTTTCCTCCACATCTTTGCCATCTTCCACCTTCTTTTCTTTAATCGGCGCTATGTTTTCTGTTACATGATCTTCTTTACTAGGCTCTTGGTCCGCCGATCCGTGGTTACTTTCAACCTCGGATGTGGTCTCTTCCATGACAGTTTTTAACGTTTGTTCACTCATAGAATTAGAAAACAATTGGTACGTTGTTTTTGAATTGAAGTGATTGATTATATATAAGGATGGTGAACCAGCATGGAGTGGAGAAACTTAGAGCAAGAATGTTCTACAGCTACAATTGATGGTTCGTCGGCCACAGCTGGTCGAAGTTCTCGAGAGTTATGAAAATCCTCGGTGTATTCATACATGTATTTAATTAAGAGGGAATATAATCAGAATCACTCTAATTTAACAATCATCTTTCTGTATACATCATTTACCATACAATTGTGTACATATTAATTAATAAAGGCTTAATAACATTAAATAGCATGATATTTGTTTATTTTTATATTTATGGCTCGATTTTTCAAAAATAATATCTAATATCATTATTTTTGTATTTTTTGCATTTGTAGCACGAGTTAGTATTTCTGTTAAAAAATGATAATTAATGACATGGCTAGAAATGCTAAATCGTACCACGAATGCAAAAAGTCATTACGTTGTTTTTTTAGCTGGAAATGCTAAATCGTACCACGAATGCAAAAAGTCACAAATGTAGAGTTATTAGATGTTATTTTCGAAAGGTCGAATTATAAGTGTAAAAACAAGCAAAGTTTGTGCTATTTAATATTATTAAGCCATTAATTAATAGTATGAAAATAAGCATTTGGATGATTGCTAAGATGACCGTTTGTCAATCTAAGCTACAATTACAAGTAACAAGCGAGTTTAATGAGAAAGGGGAAATTTTCTTGTCATTGTTTGAACAATATTGACAAAACCAGTTAGTTATATATGTATGAAGTAACATGTCTGTTTTGGACACTGGCACTAGAAATGCAAGCTAAGTTCGGAAAACTATGGTTGTCTGGAGAAGCCTATGTACAGCTTGGTATCACTGTTTGAATTGATTATATATGCTTGCCCAACATGTCATAATCATGATTCGTGACTAAATCCGCTAATTCCGCCTAATCATATTGTTTTATTTTAAAATGAGTCTAAAACAAAATGAAAGGACTTAAAATTAATAATTTGTAGGGACAATGACAAAGTTACATCCCAAAAGTTTTCTAAATTATAATAATAGAGGTGAAAAGTGTTTTTTCTTGGTGTACAAACTGACAAAAAATTCTTACTTACTATTAATACATGTCTTAATATATGTACCAAATAAATTAATAAGTGACACGATGATTAATATGTGCGGACATGTAATTACATTCAAGACCTATTAATCCACGTGTTACTTATTAATTTGTTTGGTGTATGTGTGGAGATATGAACCAAGAGTATACAAGAATTTCCCTTATCTTTTTTCTTCTATTGATTTTTGTGTTATTTGTTTGATTTTATTTCCAGCAGTTAAAATGGAGGAGCAAAATACTCTCTTGATTCAGTGTTGAAGCGAACGCGAATGGATCAAATAGTTGCTTAAAAGAAGAGAGTTGCTTCGTCTCCACCTGGTTGCAATCCTAAGAAAAAATTGAAATAATGAAGTTCATATCCAGTGAGAAGAATAGTACCCATAAAAAAATAAAAAAAGTTGCGAGACCTCCTCGAAATATATATAAAACTTCACATTTAAACAAAATTTTGTAGTTTTATATCTATTTTTTCAAGGACGTTTAAGTAAAATAATTACAATTAGCTCATAAATTTGAATTTCGATTTATTTTATGTTTGATAATACTTGATGTTTATATTTATACAATAAAATGTATGATACATTAATTTTTGTTCCCATAGTTTTTTTTTTGGTCTACGCCTCTGCCTGTAGTATGATACGTATGTTGAAATATAATTTGATGGAATTTTTTAATCATTCCGTTCATAGTACGAATTTTCAATTCAACTAAATACCAGACCGAACGAATCGAGTGGTCACTCCAGAAAAGACAAGTGTAATAGCAGGCCTAGGGAAAAACTTGAAGCTTAAAATTAAATTTAAATAATTTACAGAACAAGATTTGTTAACTAAGTCAAGAGATGAGAAAAACAAACTTCAAATATTCTATCAGGATTACAGCAAGTGGCAGTGGGACAGCTCTAACTTGTACAACTTCCAAGCTGCCATAATTTCCAATAAATTTACAACTGAACAGCAACTCCCTTGTCAATGAACAAAGGTAAGCAAGAGAGAAAAAAAAAATGGTCAGTGATTATTCTGTTGGAATTAGTAAGTTCAAGGCTCATTTTCATAATGGTAGGAATAATAAGGCGGCGAGGCGGGATGGTAGATATAGTGGGGTGACATGGAAGAATTGTAAACATTTTGAGGTGGAGATTCACGGTGATATACATGGTGTTGTGGGGATGATGCATTATATTCATCGTGCGAAGGGGAAGGAGGAGCATACAGTTGATGGGGTGGAGAATGGGAGCTCATTCCGGTGGTCGAAACATTGGCAGCAACAGCATGCGCTTGGTGTTTGTCTACTCGGACTTCAACCAACTCTTCTTGCTCAAAGGAATGGAAGATTGGATGCAAGTAAGCATCAGCCAAGTATGCTTTCAAGTTTTGATCAGATTCTGCAGTTCGATCTGACAAGTCTTTTTCCATGGCTTCCTGAAATTATCAAGTGAAGAACTCCATCAGTGCGTAAAACTCATGCCTAGTTTCACGAAAAATGAAAAACAACTTTAAGCTGCATAATAAATGAGCATAAGAAATTCTTTTAATTCCAGATTATGCACTTCATTCATGGAATAAAACAATCATCCTAGCATCAACTAAGTTGATCATCCATATTGGGCACAAAAATTGATCTCGGTACATGTTTACCATAACTTTTTAAAGAGAAATTCCTATATATAGGCGTAGAACTCCGTTATTGAACAATAGAAATGCATCCTTTTAGGATTCTGTTATATGTAAATACGAACATAAAAACAAGAACACTGCAAAGGCGAATTTAGCAATCAATTTCGGTTGCAAAAGTATGTGGACTAACAAGCTAATGAACTTATCTTAAAGAAATAAAATAAAACATCCCATCAGAAGTCCGCCATAGTTTTAGAACTTACCTCAAGAGGGTACTTTCTGAATGCGGGTTCAAAGCGATGTTTGCAGTACTTGTGAAAGAATAATGTCAATATGGGTAAGGCAACTAGTAAAGGAGTGGAATTTGCTGCTTTCTTTGTACTGAGAAGGCCCAGCAATAGGAGTTGAGATATTAACAAGCTTGCTATAATGCGGCCATGAACATGTGGCCAGAACGCAGCAGCACTTTCATATTCTTGATTGTAGACATTGATTATCTGCATAAAAAAATCGTTATTTATTTGTAATGTGCACAAAGCAGGCCAAAATTCATTAACTTTTTCTATTTTTTTTCCCATTTCTGTATGGGTATCGATTATGGATTTCCAAAGATGAATTGTACCATTTCTTCAAACATTTATCATCTTCTTCAGGGCACAAGCAATCTTATTGTGACAAATTATCGAGAGGCAAGAAAACAAATGACCCATTGTGAAAAACTGACCTGATGACGGTAAACCAAGTATGCCAAGGCGAAGAAGACTAGCATGAAGGGAAGCAGAATTGGCGTAATCACAGCATAAACTATGCCCAAAAGAAAGTATAATTGGAGACTAGGAAGAGTCTCTGGAAAGTCCACGCTACCAGGATCCATTGCCTTTTTTCTGTCTCTTTCTGTCTTTACCAAAAACATATTTTTGAGATGATAAATGACTAGTGGCTTCAAGCGTAGGATCTCACCAGCAATACCAGCCCAACCATCAACCATTATGTATGTAATAAAAAAGGTAGCTTTCATTGGTATCGAAACCCCAATTGTTCTTGGAATTCTGCAT
>CAODLS011347527.1:0-21144 GCA_948243855.1 Flueggea neowawraea | reverse complement strand
TTTGATTGCGAGTAAGAAACCTCTCAACTCTATTCTGGATTTGATTTTTTAGGTTGACAGCATGTTGGGCAGGCGGGAAAATCCAGGGGAGCATGAAGCCATGCGAAAGATGAAAAATGAATTTATGGTGAACTGGGATGGCCTAAGAACCAAAGACACTGAAAGAGTTCTTGTACTTGCGGCTACAAATAGGCCCTTTGACCTTGATGAGGCTGTTATTAGAAGGCTGCCGCGAAGGTAATGTTTTTTTTTATGCATTGGTGGTACCGAATATGTTAATAAAATGCATATAACACGGACTCGCATCATATTTCTTAGTTTATCTTGTGAATGGTAATTAGTATATTTGTCATAATGGTGCTTAATGCATTTTCTCTGACGCATGTGTGCAGATTGATGGTGAATCTGCCTGATGCTCCAAATAGAGCAAAGATACTCAAAGTTATCTTGGCAAAAGAGGATTTGTCTGCTGACGTGGATTTTGATGCGATTGCGAGTATTACAGATGGATATTCTGGAAGTGACCTTAAGGTTTTTGGGCTTGTTAATTTCCTTGATTAGTTTCACTGCTATAAAAATGCTTTTCTACCACAAGAACTTATCAATTTCTTCTGAAATCTTTGTATTGCAGAACCTATGTGTAACTGCAGCGCATCGCCCTATTAAAGAGATATTGGACAAGGAAAAGAAGGTTTGTTTTGTGTTTATGAATTTTCTGTATTAAAGAGCAGTAGGTTATAGGGATAAACCCAAGCCACACATTATTACACATACAAGTTGATGAGGAATTGGCTTTTATTGTAGTAAAGTCAATCACCTTAACCAATAATTTCTTTCTGCCATTGGTTTCTTGTCTTTAGTATAATTTGATATGAATGTGAAAATAGTGAATAAAAAATTTATCCCGGTATAAAATTTATCAAATTTGGCTGTCTAATTAGGACAAACAGTCTGAATAGTGTAGGCAATATTTTCCTGGTATGTGCAAGTGTTCTTTTTGAAGTCAGTTCTCCGAATTTTGGGAAATACTTATACTTGATGTATGTCCTCACTCTTGCACCACACAAATAAATGAGTGGAGACATGCTCCCAGAGTGGGTTCAGTATCTACATGTGATTCTGTTATTTGTTTGGTGCATGAGCGAGGTTATACACCAAGTATAGATAAGTTTTTTTCCATGAATTTTTATGTTCGTCTATTGAAGTTGTCTAATGTCTTCAATCAATGACAGGAACGTGCGGCAGCTCAAAAAGAAGGCAAACCTTCTCCACCTCTAAGTGGGAGTGCCGATATACGGCCTCTCAACATGGATGACTTCCGATATGCTCATGAACGGGTAAATCACATTGCGTTGTGGCCTTTTTTTCCTTTTCTTCACCCCCTGATGACTTTTTGATTCATTTTTCATCATAATAACAATAGGTATGTGCGAGTGTTTCCTCCGAGTCTGTAAACATGACCGAGCTTTTTCAATGGAACGAGCTGTATGGTGAAGGTGGATCAAGAAGAAAGAAGGCTCTCAGCTATTTTATGTAAATTTTCCTTTGTACAAATGCTTCATATTTTCGTTCACTTCTCTCTCCTGCTCTCCTAAAAAGCCTCCATTCCAAAGTAATTTTGCTGCTTTCAGCTGGGGCTTCGTCGGTGAGCCATTTTGTCTGTAAGATGCAGTAAAGGTTTTTCTAAGTTATTTTTTTATTAACCGAATGGGGACGATTGGCATAAGAGCTTCTAGCTTCTGGTTTGTACCCCATCTCCCCTGTTGTACCGCTTTGAAAAGCATTTCTTTTTGAATTTAAGTTATTAACATTCAGAGTAGAGAAAAAAGAAAAAAAAGAAGCGAAGAAAACGGCAGAGAACCTGTGAATAGTGTTGTATTGTGTATTACAAACAGATTCTTTGTGTTTGTTCGTGGTAGTCGCATGATAAGCAAAGTATGAGGAATTGGTACTAAAATGTTGTCTCTTCTGTGTGTTTCACAAACATAAGACAATTGGTCCATACAAGGAAAGGAAGATCTCCCTCGATTAAGCTGTTGAGCTCTCCTTTGCTATTGTTAGCATTTAGTTATAGAAAAACATTAGTTCATGTATTTGTTGTTAGAATCTGTTGCTAATTTTTGTATTGGAAAATAGTAATATATATGTACATGTGACCCATCATTAATTGATGAATCTTTTATGGACTTTACTCGTTAGAGGAAAGGATTTCGAGTATCAGCTTATCGATAAAAGAGAGTTCTATTTCATGGAAATTGAAGCAGTATAATAGCTGAATAAAAGCGTGACCCGAGCAAAAAGTTTCTCTAATATTTGGGTAAACACGACAGGACTACAAGAACCCTTGGAATACATGAAGTACATAGGTTGATCCGACCCATAGAGTAGACATCGGAGAACTCCGTCAATGCCGCTCCGGTTGACTCCGATTCAATCACAGGCCAAATTCAACTAATAAACGCCGTCAACAATCGTGAACAAAACACTACATCTCTAATGAAGACATCAATATCACCATGGAACCCAACATCAATCATCGATTCCTGGACACGAACTGCCACTGATACTAAGATCCAAGGTGGATATTGACGCGACACCACATCCACGGGCCTCCACAGAGTAGCAAAGCCAATCCAACGCGACTCACCAAATCAGCTCCAGCCACCACCACAAGCCCCCATTTGTGGCCATTTGAGAATAAACCAGACACAAGCCACCATGAACAAGGTATATATACATACTCCAACAAGGGAGAAGGAGCAAAAGTCTCCAACAAGAAAGAGGCAAAAAAGATGGCCAAAATGACCGGCCAAAAAGAGGAAGAAACCAAGCAAGATAAACTGGCACAAAAACCAAGGAGAGAAAAACTTGCATTTGAAGAAAGCTTCCGCGAGGAGAGAATTCGTAAGTACTTGTTCACTCTTTGCAAATTAAAAAAAAAAAAGAAATGGTCGCATATTCTTGGCAAATAATTAAAAAAAAAGAAATGGTTGCATATTATTTGTAAATTAAAAAAAAAATCAATAGATCTTCTAAAGATTGATCTTTCATTGTGTTCTTTTCGGTTACTTGATCTTAAGAATTTTTAACAAGTATGCTTAATAATTTGAATGTTTATCAATTATTATTAAGTGGGATTCAGTTTAAATTGCTAAAATTTCAAAGATTTCAAATGATAGTGGTTGTGAATCATGTCTCTCGATAATCGGGTGTTAAGACCAATTTATTGAGCTATTGTTCGCTTTGAGTGTGCTTGCTAATGATCACGATTTTGTTCTTTAAAAGATAAATGTGTTTATAAGCGACTCTTAACTTTGATTCTCAGACGATATGAATACATGATACTACAATAGTCTCTTCATCATTTTTATTGATGTGGGAAATTGACAATAAAATATCCTTACAAAGTAAGCTTCAACAACTTGGAATATTTTTTCTTTTGAGATGTCAAGAGTGTACGATGAATAAATCCTTACTCCTATATTTGGAAAACTCAAGAAATAGAAGTGGGGATTTATTGATGTGGTACAAGTCGAGAGCCCCGTTAAGATTTTACCAAGATCTAGTCCAATACAAAAAAATCAAGGTCATGTAGAAAAGTCCACTTTTTAAAAGTTTTTCTTAAAAGACACATTTAATACATGTGTTATAAAAAAACTTGTAAGATTTGATAGAATAACGTTTGAATTTAAAGAAAAGATCTTTTGTCATTTCATTAAAGCCCTCTCACTTTATAAATAGAATTTTACATCTCATTTTAAAAATACATTTTATTCACTCAAAAAAATACAAATACTCTATCAAATTATTGACTTTAGCATTGGAGTGTTGGCAAGAGACAAGCCCTTGGCCTCTAACACGAAAGCTCGAAGATGATTCTCACTCCTCAATAAATTCATTGGATTTGTTTAAAAGGGTAAAACATATAATATATTTAATAAGTTTTTATAGAATTAATTATATAAAACATGTTATATATTTTATAAAATATGTTATATGTTATGATTACGAAGCTGTTGTTGTTTGTAGAGGCAACAACAATAGTAATCGTTCTTGCAAAACAGCTGAAATTTATGTAAATTTTTTCATCAGTTGAATAAGGCTAGGAAGTCGAAGAATGATTTAGTAGAATTTCTTATTATCCTCCGCGTGAACCAGAAGTCACCAGTTAAAGAATTCAAAACGACAGACCGTTAGTTCAGTATAAACGACAAACATATGCGAGTGACAAAGACTCCCATTAACTCGCACCTCTGTCTTCCATAGCAACTACCGCTAGAAAAGCGACTCCTCGTCACATCTCCGATCTAATCTTCCTCCCGACACATTTCCCCCCACTTTCTACCCAACCAAGCACAATTTTCTTTCGAAGGAAAGAAAGAAAGGAAGGAATTGAATCACTTCATCGCGGATCTGATCTCTACGCCACCGCCACGATCCGCCACTGACCTCTTCTCCGATCCACTCGACGCACATCCGCTCTGGTTCAAGCCTGAACTCTTTCTCTCCCCAAACTTTGACTCCGAATCTTACATTTCCGAGCTCCGAACCTTCGTCCCCTTTGACACGCTTCGTTCGGAGCTCCAGGCCCACCTCTCCTCGCTGAACCATGAGTTAATCGACCTAATTAATCGTGATTACGCCGATTTTGTTAACCTAAGTACCAAACTCGTCGATGTGGACGCCGCCGTGGTACGCATGCGGGCCCCGCTCCTTGAGCTACGGGAGAAGATCGAGGGGTTCCGTGGAAGTGTGGAGGGGTCTCTTGTGGCTTTGAGGAATGGATTGAAGCAGAGATCGGAAGCCGCTTCCGCTAGAGAGGTTTTGGAGCTTTTGCTTGACACGTTTCACGTCGTTTCTAAGGTGAGATTTCCGTTTTTTGGTAGCCTGTGATTTAAAATTTGTTTTGCTTTGGTTTCTGTTGGAGTGAACTGGAAGCTTCTTAGTAGAATTTATCTGATTTATTTCGTTTTGAAAAGAAGAGAAAGCATAGATGTTTGATACAGGAAGGGAACAATGGTTAAGTTGCACTGATTGATCATGTTGTCATATGTGCTGATTTATTTAGGAAGTTTTTTGGTGATTGCAGGTTGAAAAACTTATAAAAGAACTCCCGAGTGTGCCTGCAGATTGGTCGAATGGTGATGTGAGTTCGGGTGAAAAGAATGCTTTGAGCAATGGGATTCCTTTCAACACGTTGAGAATGGAACGAATCTTAGAGATACTCAGAGTATGCTTTTAGAGAGAATTGCCAGTGAAATGAATCGGATGAAATTCTATATTGCCCATGCACAGGTCTTTTTCCCATAGATTGTATGTCTATGTTTATATTGGGATGTTGCTTTCAGTGAAGTCAAGATATTTTGTGCTCCTCTCTATCCTCTGTTTTGCCAGTACAGAACCTTCCGTTCATTGAGAATATGGAGAAGAGGACTCAAAGTGCGAGCCTTTTACTTGATGCAAGTTTGGGACATTGTTTCGTAGATGGACTTGAGCATCGGGATGAAAATACAATTTACAATTGCTTACGTGCCTATGCTGCTATTGATCACACCGGAAGTGGAGAAGAGATTTTTCACACTAATATTGTGGCTCCATTAATACAGAGTATTATTCCACATGGATCATCAGGAGTGGTTGCTGAGGTGTCTGGAGATCCACTTGAAAATGACTACGTTCAAATCAAGAAATGCGTTGGAAAAGACTGTAAATTCCTTTTGGATATTGCTTCTACAGGTATTTCCAAATGTGATATGATCTGCACGTTAAATGCCATAAAAATTTTGCAAGGCTTTTCTTCATTATTTGGTTTGTTAGAAAGTTTGTCGCTCCACAAACTCTTTCATCTTGTGTGTCTGATTTGTCTGTGTTACTCATCCTAATTATCTTTATTTTATTATATGTATATATTAACTCAAGTGACTGAAGCATGACTTCCCTCTGGTTAATCTTCTTTTATGATTATCAATCTATACTTACCTTAAGGAGTACTGCTATGCATTTCTCTCTAAAAAAAGAAAAGGAAATCGATATTCCGCTGCTCTATAGGCTCCCATTAGTATAAAACATGAACATCTATATTTAGGAAAGAGATTCCTTATTGGTCCCCTTGCTCGCATATCAATTTCTACATAGCTTTTCTGAGTGCCACTAAATCTTTCAAAAATTATTTTCTATGCTTAGAAAATTCAGGTTTGCATGTATTTGATTTCTTGGCCAACTCAATCCTGAAAGAGGTACTCTGGGCAATACAAAAGGGAAAACCCAGTGCCTTTTCCCCTGGAAGGCCCACGGAGTTCTTGAGAAACTACAAATCAAGTCTGGATTTCTTGGCTTACCTTGAAGGTAACACGCTTACTCCCCTCCCCACTTTTTCTTTCTTTCACATAGTGCCTGCAGGATTTACAAGGTTGAATACCTGATCAAAGTTTTATAATTAATGCAATGTACCTCATTTGATCATAAACAACATCATATAACTTGATAATTATCAGGTAACCTGATTGTAATTATTTACATCATATGCTAAGTTTTTGATGTGATCAATTACTTGATTTGACTTCGGTGAGTTTCTTTTTCTGTTTTTACACTATATAATCATATGTATAGTTCATTATAGTTATAACATCCCATTGTCATGCAAGGCTATTGTCCGTCCAGATCTGCTGTCACCAAGTTTCGAGCAGAAGCAGTGTATATTGAGTTCATCAAGCAGTGGAATATAGGGGTTTATTTTTCCTTGAGGTAATCAGAACTCTTAGACTGTTTCTGTAGATGTATTTGGTGCAATTTTTTTTTCTGACGTAGGGCTGCTATTTTTCTTCTGATTGACTCAGATTTCAGGAAATAGCTAGTGCTCTTGACTCTGCACTTCCTGCAACCACTCTTATCCCATTTCAGAATACATCTGAGCATGGAAATGACTCAGATTTGATATTGAAACAAAGTGTTACTCTTTTGGAGAGCTTGAGAGCTTGCTGGAGAGAAGATGTTCTCATCTTCTCTTGTTCTGATAAGTTCCTCCGCTTATCATTACAACTTCTTTCAAGGTTGATTACTAGTCCAGCTAGCTGATATGTTCAAATTATTAATTTATTACTGTCATTGAGAATTCAATATCATTGTTGACACCAATTTATTACTGTACTAGATATTCAAATTGGTTGTCATCTGGATTGGCTGCTCGGAAGAAGGGTAATGCAGGCTCCAACTCTGGATTTGAATGGGCAGTTTCAGCTGTTCCGGATGATTTTGTATATGTATGTACCATGTTGCTATGCTACTCTGTTTTTCTTCTTCTGTATTATGTTAAGCCAAGCCAAACTGCTTTTTGAATGTTGATGTGTTTGCATATGACAAAGTTAAAAGATGTTGCTTCCTCAGTTGTGCTGCCGAAAGCTATCACTTTAATGCAGTCATTCTTTCAATTAGTAATTCCGAAAGCTGATGTCTCGAATTTGCAGATTATTCACGACATAAATTGTCTAGCAAAGAAGGTTTCTGGAGAATACCTTGAGCTTGTACTTAAGCTACTGTCTTCTTGTTCTGCTGATATACTTGATCTAGTTAAGCAAAGTATTTTACAAAGTGGAAAGTCATTAAATGATTTAGCGCCCCTTGCTATCAATGCAGTAGTGGAGGCTCTAGTTGAAAAGGCTGTTGAGGTGAGCGCTTTTTCTTCTGTTCTGAAAATGATTTTGTTTGAGTTGGTTGTAAGAGGATGAGGGCTTTCTTTCTCCTTTGAATTCGCAGAGAGTTACTGAGTGTCAAATAGCTGGAAAATTGCTCCAATAAAATGGTTTGAATTTTTATTCATGAGTTTAAATTGTTTATGGTTTATGCAGGACTTAAGACAAGTGAAGGGTATAACTGCGACTTACAGGATGACTAATAAGCCTCTTCCTGTTAGACATTCACCTTATGTGTCAGGCGTATTGCGTCCGTTAAAGGTATGAAATTTCTCTGCTCTCTTATTCTTCCTCTGAATAGCTGTCAACAGATAGTTAGTGAATCCAGGCTAATTTATTCTGCTTTTGTACTTTAATCTAAGAATAACATGTGCAAAATCTTCAAAATCTTCTGTGAGAGTTAAATACCTGAGATATTGTGTCTTTAGGAACCACACAGCAAAGTTGTAGTCTGCTATGCCTAATTGTTTAAGGAGAGTAAACAGGCCTACCTTCACTCATATTGATCACAACACCCTTATGATACATGAATTCCTTCCGTGTTGTTCCAGGGATGTTATCTTCATTTTTTCATGATACTGAGCCTAAACTTTTTGAACTTGTTATGGATTTAATCAATCAACACAATTGATTGCCTGCAGGAATTTCTAGATGGGGAACGAGCTACAACATATTTGACCAAGGAAACTAGAAGCGAGTTGTTGCTTAGTGCTGCAACTGAGATTACTGGTCGTTATTATGAATTAGCTGCTGACCTCGTCAGTGTGGTCAGTGTCTGATTTTAATTGTTATTGGTTGGAACTCTTGTTTTATATTAGCTTATTACCAATGTATATATACCATGCCCAGGCTAGGAAAACCGAGTCTTCACTTCAGAGAATACGGCAGGGTGCACAAAGACGAGCTGGAGCAAGCTCAGATACCTCAGACCATAGTGTGTCTGACACTGATAAAATATGTATGCAATTGTTCCTTGATATTCAGGTATGAATTCTCTCTTCCTTGTTCACGTGTAAAAAAATGTTGTTGTGTTTGAATGTGGCGATTGACCTTACGTAATTTCAACAGGAATATGGGCGCAACCTTGCTGCACTTGGGGTTGAGGCCACCAACATTGCGGCTTATTGTTCTTTGTGGCAGTGTGTAGCTCCTCCAGATAGGCAAAACGTGATTAGTTTGTGAGAGTGATTGTTGCCCTCACCGATCTTGTAGATGTACCTCTTTTCATTTGTTCATTCAAATATATATTATGTCGAGATCACAGTGAATGTTTTCTTTTTTATATAGAAACATCAAATACTTTGGCTCTTCTTCGACTTTCACTCGCTTGTTATTTTTTACCATAAGCAGGCAAATTTTGTACCAGCATTTTTTTATAGTAATAACATTTCAATGTGATTAATTCTCTTTGATAGCTTTTACATGTAGAAATTTTATGGTTTGACTTTGAAGTATGATGAGTGCTTTGAAGACTATCTTTTTATCACGTTGTGAAAATACACGATGCAGGCTTCACAGATGAAATTATGGTCAACACTCAACAGATTTCCTGACCGATGCTATCCAGTTTATCATTCAGGAAATTTCGGCTACATTTCAGTCCGGCGGAATTTCCTCCTTTCGATAGAGCCACTGCGAGTACTCCAACTCGGCATGCAACAGTGAGTAGCCGTAGCTTTACTTTTCGATCCAAGATCAGAATTTCCATTCTTATGATTAAACATTGAGCTCTGCCTAGGCATGCTTGAAATTCCGTTTTGTGGAAGATAACGGATGCCATGTTCTTTTGGTAATGGAGCCATAGGAGAACTTGACTGAATGGAGGCAACTTCTCCTTGCCAATGCCTGTCTTGGAAGAACTCAGCAAGTTTAACTTCCTTGTACACTGGTAAAGCACTTCCCTGGTCATCAATGGAATCCCTCGGAAACTGTTCTTGCAGATAATTTTTGTTTTCGGAATCGTATGTTTTCTTGAGTTGCGGGGAAGCTTCCAAGCTCCGTTGACGGCTGGAACTATTGCTACGAGATGGAGTGAACTCTGTAAGAAAGGGATTCAGATGATTTGATTTGTAACTATTTTGAGACCATATAAATCAACGGAAAGTTGATCTTACCGCCTCTGACACTGAAGAAATCATCGGAGTCGGATTCTTGGTAGGTTTGGCCATCGTTGATGGTCTTCTCCTTGCTATCTGCATAAAAGGCAAGCATGGTTCATGCCATTTTAGCCATGAACACAATAAGAGGTCCTTGAATTTGTCATATTAGGATAAAAAGTCTGAGAAATTTCTTGAATCATACCGAATTCATCGGAAACCACCGCTTGCGCTTCAGAAGACTGATTATCTGTACAATTTTTGGCAATTAAGCTGTCAAAAGTGGCTGGAGTTTCCTCTGAAGCTGAAATCAAAACAATGTCTCTCGTGCAAGTGCTTTCGTCCATTAAACCACAACTATCGATTCCCTGGACAATTCCCTTTCTTTGGTCCCTCAAAACAGGCTCAAATCATCTACCAAATGCCAGAAGAACTGTTTCAGCTTTTTATGCTGATTCTGAAAAAAAAAAGGGAAGAAAGAAAGAATATACCACAAGAAAGCAAGGGATATCATATCAAAAGCAGATCATAGGTTAACACGGACATGACTAAATGGTGCGTTGGTTCATCCGCATGAAATTGAACCTCTTAGCAGTTGTCATTAATGAAAACAAAGTAAGCTTTCATCAAATGCTACGCTCCCCTCATACAAGACGAATATACCATTTCCAACTTCACGAATAATTCAAGGAACTTCCTAGTGTCAAAATTATAATAATGTTTATAATTTTTTAATCTTAACTTTGCATTTTAGTAAACAAACAAAAATTGAAGAAATTCTTCTGAAATGCAAGTGGGCAAATCTATTAAGTAATATTATTTTATCCAAAATTGAACAAAATGTATAAATGCATAGATAATTGTGATAATATTTTGTGCTTTACAAATTTGTCTATGATGTTGTATAAACTACAACATTTTCATTGTTTATGAAAACATGGATGACACAACATCCCCTATAAAAAAAATAGACTTATAGTTTATTGGTACTAAAGTCAACTTCGATACAAAAGAGTGATTGTTTCAATGAGAGAGAAAAATAGAAAAAAATAGTGACAAAAAATAAAAATGAATTATAAAAAAATAGTGAATTGGTCTATATGCTGAATGACTTGTTGTGAATTTAAAAGCGGACCAAATTGTTCATATAGATTGATTGACAATCAACAATTAGTCCCCATTGTTCAAACAAAAGAAAAATCAACACATAGTGACAGATCTAGTATTATTTTCATTCAATAGTACTGTTGAATAATGTTACGAAAGTTGAGTAGTGATTTAATGACGGACGAATAGACGATGATCAAATTAAAAACTCAAATGTGTATATATATTTTAATTTTAATAATTTAAAAATTATTATAATAAAATTATATATATGAGATATCGTTGGTGTCCGGATTCGTTACCACCATTGAATCTGTCCCTGCATATTGCATTAATCAAGTTGAACAAAATAGTACACTAGTCTAACTAGCCTTTTTTTCCCCTGACAAGAGAAAAACTAGCTAAAATTTTCCATTGTTGAAGCTTTTGGTCATTCATTTAAAAAAAAACCTTAGGCAATTTATTACTAGCTCGAACACAAATGAACTTTTATTAAATTTAAATATAAATTAATTTTATGAAGCCAAATATCAAATATAAATCACTTTTATCAAACAAAACACCAACTGTTCAAATTAGATATTATGTTAATTGATTTTTAAAAAATGTAATTGATATTTTTTTAATCTAAACATTGGGAAGAGAATTTATTCAAAGCAATGTGAATTTGTCAAAAAAAAATCACAAATAATTATATGAGATCACAAAGAAATGAATGATTTACACAATTGGATTACAATTTCAAACCAAGAAAAAAAAAGGTGGAAAGTGATCACTGCATCAGAACCCTAAACTCATCAAAGCTAAGAACACCATCCCCATTAAGATCAAACCTACTTATCATCACCTTACATTCATCAATTGACTTCGACTCACCAAGTCCACTTAGCATTCTCTTCAAGTTCTTGGGAGTTATGAACCCACTTTTCTCTACATCGTACATTCCAAATGCGTCTGTCAAATCCTGCAACTTCTCTTCTTCTCCACCTACTTCCATTAACCCTGCAAGATCCTCCAATACCAACAGCCCATCTCGGTCCATGTCAAGCGACTCGACTGCTATCTCTGCATCTTCCTTTAATATCTCCCCTCCTATCAACCCTAAACGACTGAGCTCCGACGCTGATATCTTCCCGTCACCGTTCTCGTCCAGATGCCGGAAAACTACGTCGAACCCTCCTGCCTTCGTCATTTTACTGTGTAACTAGTAACAGAAAGTACTAAGAAATTAGAGATGAACTAATATGTATACTTTGAAAGATTGAAGACCGTATGTAGTTATTAATTCCTCGGTATGGTATGGTAGTCTTAAGCGTGCGAAAACACTTCGAGTAGTTTTGGATTTGTTTGCTTTCCCAATCTACTTCTTTGTAGAAAAGATTGTATGTAGTTTTAAGAGGTTGAAGTTGTGAATGATGAAAAGAAAGTGGTGCAAAGGGGTGTTTATATGGTGTAAGAAGACTGTGTTCGTTGCTTACAAGGTTCTATGTCTGGACCGACTTTCCATTAAACTAGGAAGATGTTGCTGTGAACGTTCAATACAGTAGTACTTGGACCCAAAATTAATTATGATGATGACTTCAGTATTATTTTAGGCGGAATAGACGGGTACAAGAATAATGCTGCAGACGTTGTGGCTTCAAGAAATTAAAGACGTGTTGCTATCGCGAGAAATTAATTATTGTAAATTGGATAAATTATACTAGGAAGAAACACATTGCAGACACGGACAAAGTCAACCGTGCCATGGTCAAGACAACATTTTTACAAATAAATAACTATTTTTGATGGCTAGTTGAAGAATAGATAGAGGAGTAAATGGCCATAAAGTATGGCAAACAAACTTGTTATGGATAACGATCAGTAGCTGGAAAAAAGAGTAATGAATAATGATGGCCAACCTTCTTCTGTGGCCGACTCTGCGAATCCGTATTCTTCTGGATAATGTAATGTTCAATAATGTATCTGTATATGGTTGAGGCGGTGATTATTGTCAAAATTTTGTTGTAGTATTCACTGGCTACTTCACTGGAAAGAGCCCTAACCTGATAGTAGGCAGGTACATCCGTTATCATAGAGCTCCAAGTTTGACGCTATATTAGGAGGCTCCACTAGATGAAAAAGAGAGAATATATATTATGTTTAATTATTAAAATTTGGTTAAGATCGTAAAATCAAAGTATTTCAAGAAATTTAAAAAAAATGAATGATTCTATTAATGGACTGTAAAACTTAATTGCAGTAATCAATTAATCATAATATTGCATCAAATATAATGCATAGGATTTTAGAACGTTATAGTTTCCACACAACATGTAATCTATAGCGGAAACGTACCTTGCTCCATGGTTAGAATCGAATCCAACAAATGACCACGTACAAGAGCAAAACTAAACTGTGTTTCTCTCTCTTTGCCTCCTTAGGATTTCGTACTGACAATCTTATGTGATAGAGAATAACCGTCTCTTATATAGGTAGAGAGAGGACCAATATAGGGTTCCTTAGTGGGCTTATATCATGGTCCATCAACATGACTCATTAGTTTAGAACAACTCTAAAATAATATCTTACCTACAACCAATAGGAATTTAGCACTTATTAAACCAAATTACATATTAGTCCATGGGCCATATATATGGTTTCTAACATTATCTCACTTGGGACGTGGAAGATCATTTGGGATTAATAATGACATAATATGCATAGCGAATGTTAAATCCTTGAGTACATTGGTCATAACATCAATCATTATTAAGCAAAAGACTAATAAGGATCATAACAGTTGTACATCAATTAATCTGACATGCATCCTTCTATATATCACTATATTAGTTCAACATAATGAGATATATGCCATCATAGTCCAACGATAATGTCTTTTGAAAAAGACAACATTCTAATACCCATATTAACCAATCATGTATATACAATAAATCATAAAATAGGGTATTAAAATCAGAAACAATACTTAATAGAGCTTAGAGTGTCAAATAATCAAAATGCACAAAACATTGTTAATATATTCTTAATGGTACTCAATAATGGCCATTTTTTCGACATGTTCTTTAAATGTCTTTGGCTCCAATCCTTTTGTCAAAGGATCTGCAATCATACGGTTGGTGCTAATGTGCTCAATCGACACTCTTTGTTTCTGAACTTCTTCTTTAACGGCCAAGTATTTAATTTCTATATGCTTAACATCCTTTGAATACTTGTGGTTTCTTGAAAAGAAGACTATTGCGGAATTATCACAACAAATTTCCAGTGGCTTGGCAATACTTTTGACAACTCCAAGTCCTGAAACAAAGTTCTGCAGCCATAAACCATGAACGGTAAACTCGAAGCATGCTACAAACTCGGCTTCCATAGTGGATGCAGCAATAACAGATTGCTTAACACTTTTCCATGAAATCGCTCCTCCAGCTAAAAGGAAAAAATAACCAAATATGGATTTTCTTGTGTCAACACATCCAGCATGGTCTGAATCTGCGTATCCAATCACCTTTAGATGATCAGATTTTCTGTAAGTGAGCATGCGACCTTTCGTCCCTTGTAAGTATTGCAATACTTTCTTTGCAGCTTTCCAGTGAATAATTCATGGATTACTTTGATATCTGCCCAACATTCCTATGGCAAAATTGATGTCTGGTCTGGTACAAGTCTGTAAGTACATTAAGCTCCCAACAATAGATGCATAGGAATTTTTTTTCCATATCTGTACGTTCTAATTCATTCCTTGGGCATTGCTCAAGGCTAAATTTATCTCCTTTCTAAATTGAAACAACACCTGCGGAGCATCTCTCCATCTTAAATTTCTCTAAAACTTTGTTGATATAAGATTTTTGAGACAACCTTAACAATCATTGTGATCTATCACGGAATATTTCAATTCCTATCACATAGGATGCCTCACCTAAATCTTTCATTTCAAAGTTTTTGGAGGGAAATTGCTTAGTCTCATGCAACATACCAAGATCATTAGCAGCAAGCAAAATATCATCAACATATAGAACTAAAATTACAAACTTGCTCCCACATATCTTTAGATATATACATCGATCAAAGATGTTTTCCTTAAATCCAAAAGAAGTAATGGTATTATTGAACTTAAAATACCATTGTCTAGAAGCTTGTTTTAGTCCATATATTGACTTCTTAAGTTTACACACCATGTGCTCATTTCCTTCCACCACAAACCCCTCTGGTTGGTCCGTGTAAATTTCTTCTTTTGAGTCTCCATTCAAAAAGGCGGTTTTTACATCCATTTGATGGAGATCCAAATCATAATGAGCTACCAAAGCCATAACAATTTTGAGTGAGTCCTGTTTAGAAACTAGAGAAAAGGTCTCATTGTAATCGACACCATCCTTTTGAGTGAAACCCTTGGCAACAAGTTTGGACTTACGTCGTGTGATTTTTCCTTTTACGTCGCGTTTGGTTACAAAGAGTCACTTACAACTGATTGTTTTACAACGTTCAGGCAATTCAATGAGTTCCTAGACTCCATTAGTTTCCACGGCTTTTAACTCATCATTCATGGCATCAAACCATTCCACATAATTTTTGCTTTCCATGGCCTGTGAAAATGAAACTGGATTATTATCTATACTTAAGTCATTTTCAGACTCTTGTAAATAAACCAAATAATCATTCGGGATAGCAGACCTCCTTTCTCTTTGAGATCTTCTTAATGTTATTCCTTGTGGTTCATTCATTGTTGGCTCATTGTTAATGACTTCATTTTATGAAGCATCATCATTCATATGTTGGTCTTGCACATTATCAAGCCCAACATATGTAGGAACCAAAACTTAAGAAGAAGTTACAGGCAAAAGGATTTACACTTTAACTTCTTGAATTTCTATTTTATGTGGTTCCATAATGCTCCCACTAACTTCGCCATTTTCAATGAACATGGCTTTTCCAGTTTCAACAATTCTTGTATTATGATGAGGACAATAAAATCTATACCCTTTAGACTTTTCTGGATAACCAATGAAAAATCTAATGGTTGTTCTTGAATCCAATTTTCTCTCATGTGGATTGTAAATTCTTATTTCTATCGGGCAACCCCAAACTTGTAGGTGCCTTAAGCTAGGTTTCCTTCCAGTCCACAGTTCAAAAAGAGTCTTTAGAACTGCCTTACTAGGAACCTTATTTACAAATACACAGCATTTCTTAATGCATACATCCATAATGATAAGGGTAAGGAAGAATTACTTAACATACTACTAACCATGTCCATTAAGGTACGATTACGCCTTTCTGCAACACCATTTTGTTGGGGTGTTCCTGGCATTGTGTATTGAGCACATATGCCGCGACTTTCAAGGAACTTAGCCAATCGACAGGGTTTTGGCCAGTTTCATCATATTTTCCATAATATTCACACCCCTGTCGGACTTGACAATTTTCACATTTCTGTCTAATTGTCTTTCTACCTCATTGATAAACACTTCTAGAGCATTTACCGATTGACATTTTTCATGTAACAAATAGACATAACCATAACGTGAAAAATCATCAATAAAAGTGATGAAATATTTTTCTCCATTAAATAATGAAGCATTGAAAGGCCCTCAAATATCAGTGTGTATTATTTCAACGAGTTGAGTGTTTCTTGTAGCAACTTTCTTATTTGTGTGTTTTGTATGCTTTTCTTTAATACAATCCACACAAATACTAAGGCCGAACTGGAGTTGTGCACTAGACAAAATGGAATACCACACATTTCTCTCATTTCCAATCCTTTCAACCTTCATACCCTTTGTCATTATGGCACTGAGGATATGGAAGAAATCAAAAACTACCATTTCATCTCATCAGAACCTGCCACCAGGACCACGGAAGCTGCCTATCATAGGAAAAATGCACCATTTATTCGGTGACATGCCTCATCGTCGCTTAAGTGATTTGGCAAAAAAATATGGACCTATCATGCACCTTCAACTCGGGGAAGTTACCAACATAATAATATCTTCTCCAGAAACTGGAAAACAAGTCATGAAAACGCATGACATCACTTTTGCGGATAGACTTTTTGTGCTTGCTGCAAATATTGTGTACGATAATAAGGATATTGGATTTTCAACGTATGGAGATTATTGGAGACAAATGCGAAAAATTGGTACGCCGGAGCTGCTAAGTGCGAAGAATGTCCAATCATTCAGATCTGTCAGGGAAGAAGAGTTATCAAAGCTCATTGGCGGCATCCATCATAGAGCAGGCTTGCCAATCAATTTAACAAGCATGATACTGTCTGCAAACTATAGCATAATTTCAAGAGCCGCCTTTGGTAAGATATGGAATGGTCAAGATATATTTATTCCACATGTGAAGAGAGTTGTAGATGTGCTGGCAGGTTTTAGTCTTCCTGATCTGTGTCCTTCTGTTAAGTGACTCCATTAAATAAGCGGGACAAGGCGAAGTGCAGAGAAGATCCATCAAGAATTAGATAAAATAATGGAGGACATCATTAATCAACATCTAAGAAAAAAGTTGGGTTATTGAAACTGGACTGGATAGTGAGAAAGATCTTGTAGATGTTCTTCTATATCTTGAGAAGCAAAGAGACTTAGAATCCCCTCTATCAACAGACAGTATCAAAGCGGTCATCCTAGTAAGTCTCACGTTTGAATTTATAGGCGTGAGTAATGTTAATATAATTTAGAATTATTGTAAAATTTTTATGTTATTAGGATACCTATGGTCTAGTTTAATTAAAAACTGACAAGTCTTGACTATATTTCTTAGATATTTAAATTACAATAATATTTCATGTATAAACACATTTTTATGTAATTAAATTGTAGTTATTTTATAAATTCAGTTTAAAATTCGTTTAAATAATATACATCTGCGATGTTCTTGCATCAATGAAAGTAATTATAGATGCAAAGCCATCATCAGTTTCATCTCTAAGTAAACTTCGGCCATAAGAAGGAACTTTATTAACTAGCTAATCTAGGGTCCTTCGGTAGATTCATAACTGCATTTTTATGATCTAAAAGACATATTCGAGGTTTATTAAACTAGGTATTTAATCAGGCCCAAAAAACTAGATATTTAATTTAATTCTAATGTAATTTCAGGAAATATTTATTGCGGGTACTGATACAGTATCAACAATTTTAGAATGGACGATGTCTAAATTGATGAGAAACCCAAATATGATGAAAAAGACTCAGGCAGAGGTAAGGCGAATCTTTGGTGAAAATGGAGAGGTTGATGAAACAAGACTTGATAAATTAGATTAGACAAGATCAATTATCAAGGAAACATTGAGACTGCATGCTCCTACTCCTCTGCTACTAAGAGAATGTCGAGAGAACTGTGAGATTGAAGGGTATTTGATACCAGCCAAATCCAAAGTCATCGTAAATACATGGGCTATTGGAAGAGGTGCAAATTATTGGTTGAAGCTGAAAAGCTCATTCCTGAGAGATTCTTAGATGGTTCAATTGATTATAAAGGAAATAATTTTGAGTTTATTCCATTTGGTGCAGGAAGAAGGATGTGTCCAGGATTATTGTTTGCTACAGTTAATGTTGAGTATATACTCGCACAATTGTTGTACCATTTTGATTGGAAACTGCCAAATGAAATGGCGCCAGAAGAACTTGATATGACTGAGTTATTTGGTATTGGAGTTGAAAGGAAAAATGATTTGATGTTAGTTCCCATCCCATATATTCCTCACCATATATAGTAAAAATGTCGATGGGATCCCGATAGTTTTAATTGTATTCCTACAGCATTATTTTCGTCTTCTTCATTTTGATTGTATGGGAAGCTCTGTCCTTGTAATCTGTTCTCCTTAAGCTAATGCTTCGTTACAAAAAATAAATAAAATTCAACTACTTTAAAAGTGATTCATTTTACACTATTTCGCTTTAAATATTTCATTGATTTATTATCCTCATTTATTACTTTTCCTTTGTCATTTTCAATTTTCTCTCCGAAATATCTTTTCATTCTAGCATTTTTTTTCCCTGCATTTGATTCTATATATCTTTTTAATCATTTTCATGTTATTTTAGTACTAATGAACTATAAACTTATTGATAACAATTAAATATTGAGATAATGTCAGGAAAAATAGCGCAATAAAGAATACGAACAAACAAACACAATCACTCAAGATACGAGAATTTACGTGTTTTGGTCAATGCGATCTACGTTTATGTCATGAGAGATGAGAGAAGCCTTCTATTCATTGAGAGATTGTTGAAATACAATGAGTTTTCTCAATCCCTTATATACGTGTACGATAATTCTACTCAAACTAGGATATACCCAACCTAAAAAATATATTTTCTCATATAAGCTAAGTTAGTCGGACGTCAAGTTAATTACATTGACCAAAATACAATGTCGCACACAGCCATGGACTGATGTATTCCATATTTTTGAGTCTCGACAATCTTGTAACCAAATAACACATTTAATCCACTCCATGCTCCAATCACCATTCATGCATGATTTTCCTTCCACATTAACACGCACACACCAATCACGTTTTCTTTTATATTTCTTCCAAACCGTATGCACCAAATTAATATATAGTTTCTTGCATTAAATATATTTGATATTTGGACAACTCTTTCTAAATTAAAATTCTCTTCTAGTTAGATAGCCATGTGTGTTCCTGATCTGACTCATGGTGTCATACATAATGTCCTGCGATGAAGTTGAGGTCATTGCCAGCACGTGCAATGTACTACACTGTGTAGTGTACAAGTGCTTTATGACCGAACTTCTACAAAAATTATATTTGTTTACTACTCAAAGTGTTTTTAGTGTTTGGAGAGATGTATGTTGTTCCACGAGGTTCATACTTTGGACTTGCTTGATTGGAAGTGAGTTAGTGGAGGAAGTATTACTTCTCGAGACGTGCAAGAACTTTTTTTGTTTGGTTGAATAAAGGAAATTGAACTTCTCGATAAGTCAACTATTTGACTTCCTCTTAACTTCGGGAAGTTACTTCCTGATGAGGGTTAGAAAGTCGAAGTTCTTTAGTGCCTATAATGAGAATTTGAAAATTTGTAAATATATCCTCAAAATATTATTTACTTACAAATTTTTATTTATTTCTAAAATTTATATATTGTTTTATAAATAAAGTTTTGATTATTTTGTATAATCAATTTTATAGAAGTTACAAAAAAATATTTTATATTTTTAAGATTTTAAAAATATATTATTTACAAAAATATTTTTATTTAATTAAACAAATTGATTTTCGTCAAATTTTAAAAATTAGGCTTCATTATAGAATTGTATGACCTATTAACTATAGTTTTGTTCTCATAAGAGATATGTTTATGTAATATAAATAAATATTTTTCATTAGTTTTTCTTGAGGGTATTATTGACTTTTTTTCAACCAATTTCTTGGGAAGCGCAATTTTTTTACCAAACACAATAAATTATACTTCCCGAAAATTTAAAATAGTAACCAAACGCGTTTGTATATTACTTTCCAAGAAGTTACCTCCTCAAGAATTAACTTTCTGGAAAATTGAACCAAACAAACCTTTCATTTCCAGAAAAAGTGAAAAATTGTTAGCAAACAAAGTGTTAAGAAAATACGCAAATTTCCTATACAGCCAGATATAGGGAAGAGAGCAAAAAAAATAAATCAACACACATAATTTACGTAGTTCGACATAAATTTGCCTACTCTAGGGGCTGCTACAGATCTTTCACTAAAGGGAGAAAAATGCATTTTGTTTACAAAACTCACAACTCAAGAAAATTACTCTCAATTTTCTCTCAACAAATCTCACTCAACTCTCTACACCTCACCATACTTTCTGTGTTTCATGATACAAAGCATCAAAGCTCTCACAATTTTTCTTACACACACTGCAACACATGGGGGCTGTATTTATAGCCCCAATTAGTCCCTTCTTCACACGTTTTTGCCTCCCATTTGTAGTTGTCAATTTCCTCCTTTGTCAAAAAAATTTAATTGGTTGCCTCATTTGTCAAAGAAATTTAATTGGTGTAGCCTTTGACAAATGGTGCTTTGACAAAATGAACAAAATGATGCAAGTGATTGTTTCAACAACAAGCTCTAACAATCTCCCACTTGAAGACTGATTTCAATCTGTATTCACACCTTGATCAATGCAGCAGCTCTTCCTAGCCTTGTTATTCTTACAGACCAACTGAAGTTGAGCACAACTTCAGTTTTTCGTTAGACACAGTCTTTGTTAACATGCCAGCTGGGTTCTTGCCTCCTTGGATTT
>CAODLS011347487.1:0-14726 GCA_948243855.1 Flueggea neowawraea | reverse complement strand
CCATGCCTGTCGGCAAAAAGTTTAGGACACCCTGTTCTTAGAAGTGATTCTTTAGGAAAGGGCACATTTGTTCCTAATGACGTTAAGATTGGTGGTCCAAGTTGCCCCCGATTTCTTCTTCTTACGGGTCCTAACATGGGTGGAAAGTCCACTCTTCTTCGGCAAGTTTGTTTGGCTGTGATTTTGGCTCAGGTAAATTATGGTTTTAAGCACATCTCTGTTCCCTTATCCCTTTCTCTCTCTTTCTCTCCCCATTCTTCACCTTTCCTTTTTCCAGGTGGGAGCTGATGTTCCGGCAGAAAGCCTGGAGTTGACACCTGTTGACCAGATTTTTGTCCGAATGGGTGCAAAAGATCATATTATATCGGGGCAAAGCACATTTTTAAGAGAGCTTTCTGAGACTGCACTGATGCTGGTGAGATTTCTAGAGTTTTAAAGGATTCAGAATAAAATTGTACATGCATTATTGTTGTCCCTGTGGTGGCCTTATGTTAGAAAAAACTTTTCAAGCACAATTAAATGTGAAGGTCTATTTCTATTATTTCAATTTATACTCTTTTTTTTTTCTGGCTTTATAGTCATCAGCTACTCGAAATTCATTGGTGGCACTGGATGAACTTGGGCGTGGCACATCTACTTCGGATGGACAAGCAATAGCGTATGTGCCACTGATGAACAATATTATTTCAGTGATTTCGATCTTCCCTACAATTCCTGCTTGGTTGGTACTCAATCTCAGTTTTCTTTATTGGCTTATGTTTTCAGAGAATCAGTTCTTGAACATTTTGTTCACAAGGTGCAGTGCCGAGGGATGTTTTCAACTCACTATCACCGATTAGCTGTAGACTATGAGAAAGATCCCAAGGTACACCCATGTTTATTAACTCAATTAAGGTGTTTGTTACACTTTGTTCTCTTCCTCTCTCAAATGGAAGCATTTGGGTTTTAATCTTCTGGTTGTTATACAATCTTATTATTTGGCCCTAAAACATATGATACTTCATTTGCAGATATACTATTATTTTTGAGTTTTTCCTTATTTGGCTGTCTATCTTTAAGACTTTCTCTAATTTACTATTCTGATTCCTCCATAGGTCTCTCTCTGCCACATGGCTTGTCAAGTTGGAAATGAAGTTGGAGGAATTGAAGAAGTTACCTTTCTGTATAGGTTAATGTCTGGTGCGTGCCCTAAAAGCTATGGTGTAAATGTTGCAAGACTAGCTGGTAATGCTCTCTGTCACTTGTATACTGGATTTAGTAAATGATATTGAAAAGATGATAGTCAAATGCACGGCCTAGAATCATGTGGGTTTCATTTAAGAAATCCTAAGAGATAGGCAAATGTATCAGTGGCTGAATTAAATTTTTGGCTATTCTGGATCTGAATTGTGCTTGATGTTATCAGTAATGTGTTAACACTCTTGTATAACTAATTTTGCCAGGGCTTCCGGATTCCGTTCTTGAAAAAGCTGCAGCTAAGTCCAGAGAATTTGAGGCTATATATGGTAACTACCAAAAGGGATCAGAAGGAAGCTCGGCCACTCAAATTCATAGTGACAAAATGACAGCCTTAATCCGAAATTTGATCAACATTAGAACTAATTTGAGATGCCGCAATTCTCTTGATTTTGACAGCATTGGTGGTATCAACACCCTGACAGACATTCAGGTTAGAACAAAACAGCTTATGGAGCAGCGTTAAAGTTGAAACTTTGATTTCTGCCATCAATGAAAACATGACTGTAATATTCTTCCTCAAAAATCATCTTAGCTGTCGATAGTATTGCTGATTTTAAGGTTGGGGCGTTGCTTTCAAATTTTGACATCTCCCTCACCATAATGCAGTAAGATGAGTAGTGATGTCTTGATAGAGAGCACTCCGAGTGAATTTTAAATGAAAATTTCGAATGTAGGTTAGATCTTGTTGATGTCGATATCACTTTCTGTAAGTTGGGTTAACCAACCTCTTTTTGTACAGAAATTTTTTTGTCTCAATCAAGAGAGATGTTCCCCACAAAGATGGTTGTAACGTCGACCAGAAAAGGTGACGGTTGTTGGCAATGCCCATATTTTGTTGCCAATCATGGGAAAACTTGCTTTTAAAGTGAATACATGTCGATTTTAGCCAATTTGGTGGTTCATTCTACTGAATCTGAGCGCTGTTGTATTTGTCTGTTTAATTGTCATCATTAAAGTGGTGGTTAGATTCGATGTACATAATGTGGGATTTATTTTTATTGGTACCAAGAATATGATAAGTATTCTGTACACAAGCTCTGGCAAAAAAAAAAATTTTCCTTAATTTGCTCCCCTGAAACATGGGGAATATTGGACAAGACGAGCATTGGTATAATGCCCATTCAGGTACAAGTAAAAAAGAATCATTCTTAATTATGAGAATGCTTAAACTAAATGCCGTTCATCCTCATCTCCGTCAGAATTTGAGTCATCATCTTCGTCATCGGAATCCTGAAACACAGAATCAGACGGCTTAGAGATGCCAAAAAAGATGGGCAATTTTAAATGAAGTTTAAACGTAAGCATGGGTCTGATCATTGCATTATCATTTATCGAAAGTCACCTTATATTGTCGATGAATGCTTTCTTGAATAGCTACAATTGTCCGAAACACTATGTACATTGGGAAAACAATTCCACTAATCCTGAAGACAAGTATCTGAAAAATAACGATGATACAGCTCCTGAGGACATGAACTATTTCGAACAGTTCGAAGTTCAAAAATAACACTATAGTAATAAAATTTTACCGTAAGAAGTGAAAATGGGTAGTCTTCAGTTCCATTAGTGAATGTAGCAATTGAATGTCTCAAAAGCAAAAGAACCGTGAACTGCAAATTCAATTAACATAACCATTAATTATTGCATACTAAATGACAACTTCAACTAATTCTCTGCTTTTATCCATCTTTTCAAGTTAGGGCGTCCTCCCTCCACTTTACTGTCCCGTTACACAAACTTTTACCCAATATGAAGTTTATTTATTCATTATTGGAGAAATGTAAATCAATTTGGGTTGAAACAAAACTTTAAGTATTCCTATTGTAACGCCACCGAATTTTAAATGCTACGGTAAGGTCAAAGCCGTCAGGTCAACAACGTATGCATTAATTAAAAACTATATACCATTCCATATCAACGTAAGACATTTTGTCATCCTCTTATTGCACCAAGCATGAGTTGTCAACCAAGCAATTACAGAAAGCCATGTTCAACAAATTGAAACACAAGTTAAAACTCAACGGATACCAATGGCCCTATGGCGTTACAGCTTATTGGTATCGGAATCACCTAATTTCAATGATCAAGAGTTTGATTTTCAGTGAAAGTCGATGTTTTATGGAAAAATAAAAATAAAAAGTGGATATAAAGGGTTGAATTAGTAATAAATGGAACGTACCGTTAGAGCTAAAGACCTGCAGCAAGCGGCGCTTCTATCGGCGGCAGGTGAGCATTCAGAATATGCATTATTGTTAATTGGAATGCCTTGAGGTGCACCAATCAATTCTTGGTCTTTGGTCTTCCCTTTCGTGTTCTCTTCTCGGAATGTCCAAGCTATCTCTGTTCAACATTATCACAATAACTTGATATTTCGCTCCAATCATAGTACACTTGGTGGAAACATACTAAAGCTATTTTTGAGGAACAACTTGTAGTGATTAGTTGTAAAACATGTTTTGTTTATTTTATCAGGAACTTTGTATTGTGGTTTCGATGACAATTAGATAACGACAAACATGTATTATTTATCAGTTTATTATGGTACATTAATTATGAAATTTAAGATAGATGGGATGTACCTAATTGTCCATTCATCAATAAGCTCGGACTTCTTTGATGGCGGTGCCGTGTAACCTGGTTCATAATTCTGAAGGGGAAAGAAGTTCAATTTCATTAATTACATTTATGCGAAGTCACAAAATAAAGGTTGGCAACACGTACAATCTTGAAAACGTGTAAGATTAATATCAACATACTGAATTCTTAATCATTTTCTTGGGAGAAAAACAAAAAGAATCTTTGGAAGTGACACATTTCATCTATCTCTAATTACATCATCATCAACAATTCTTGATTTCATGATTCTTTCTATGAAGAAAAAACTAACATAAACATGTTTAGAAGAAAAAAAAGAACAAAAAAAAGACAAAGCAGAGTTTGAATGGCTCTCTTTTAATGGGGAAAAAGGGAAAAATAAAACGATAAACTGATTTAAGTTTTTATTTTTTGTTGTTTCTTCGAAGAAAGAAATCCATGAAATCGCACCTGAAGACAAATTTCACAAATAGTGTTTCCCTTCTCGTTACACCATCTCTGTATGCAATCTCCGTGTGCAAACTGAAAAACCCAGAAAGAAAATTTGAGGAAGAAGAAGAAGCAGAACCAGAGCACGAAAACGAAAACTAAGATGAACCCAGAAGAAGGAAGACATCGTATAAGAGAACCTTAACAGTTCCAGAGCAAGCACATGGAGCTTCCAAGGTGTTTGCGCTTTCAAATTCAGCTTCATGACATATTCTACAGTGCGATACTGCACAACTTGATTGTAACTCCTCCACAAACAATACCATATCTCCCATTTTCCCTTCCAATTTTCCTTTCTTCTACAAGTATTTCTGTCTCTTTTTGAAAAATAAGAAAGATGAAAACTCTTCTCTTCTCTGTTCGTCAAAACTCTGCCTTCCTCTGCTCTCTCTGTTTTCTAGATTCTGTCCTACGACTTTAAAGAAAATAAATTATGCCCGAAGTTCCAATAATGCCCTTGTGCTTTTAAGAGCCTGCGGAGAGTAATTAATGAAAAAGGAAAAGATTGTTCATGTGCAGCATGATCAGTGATTTCTTTGTGAAAAATTCTGATGCGTAAATGTCTCGATACATATATTAAATAAATTAATAAATAATACGTAAATATGTAGACATATATGTTAAGAATGGACAAAAATTTTTCTTTTTTAAATCAGTTTTTCCAAATTGGTAGCACACAAAATATATGATTTTTTTCTTTTTTTCATCAAAGAATAATAATCAAATTGGAATTCAAATGAAAAATTTGGATAATTATGGCAAAAATAGTTTACCTGTTGGAAATAATTTTTTTTGTCGTGTTGTCGTTAATCTTTTTTTAATCAATAAAGTAGGGTCTTAAAAACTTAAAAAAATAGAAACGCATGTGATTAGAGAATCAGACGAATGAATAGTTGATTTGGTAAATTCTCTTCCGAATCAAGGATTGATACTGTTATTTACTCCTGTTTTTAATGTGTTTAAAAAGTAATTAAAAATCTAGTAAGTACTAATACAAAATTACTCTTGATTAGGCAAAGACGTTTGGGGTTGGGGGGTTATTGATGGAGGTGGACTAAATCAAGAGAGACGCGGTTTATTAGAGCTGGAAGTTGAAGTGTTTGACCAGCATATGTGTAGATTGTCAAACATATGAGCCACTTCAATTTAATATAAGTTTGGCCCAATAAGTTTGTATACTTCTCTTCCACACTTAATCATTCATCCGTTTATTCTTTCCTTCTTCGTAGCTTTCTTCGACTTTTTTTTTTAAGGTAAAGTAAAGTGTAAAACAGGTTTTATTTTCTACTTCTTTCAAAAATTGAACCTGAAATCCCTTAAGTAAAAATAAAGATCCAATCGTCAGACCTAATTCCTGAGGGCTAGCTTTTTTTGCCTGTTGTTATACCATCTTCTGTATTTATGTTAAAATTTCCCAAAAAAATACACCGTATATATATATATCCATTAATCAAACAGGAACATCTATCTGTGGTATAGTAGTAAAAAAATAAGTATATTTTTAAGATTATACAGTATAATTTTGTCTTTAAAAATAAATTAAATATATCAATCATTTTGTCCTAAATGTAGCACTTAATTACGATCCGCCACTGCGATTATACTTTCTTGCACAGGGAAAAACAGCTTATGTTCACATTAAACTGCATCAAAATGTTTCATTTTCATAACACTGCCTGTGATAAGTGGACACTCTTCGTGATGCCGTTTTTCCTTCTTCTTCTTCTTCTTTTTTTTTTTTTTTTTGCTTCTGTGATTTGCATTTTTTTTTCTTTGGGCTAGTTTGACAACACCAATATATAGTATTTTTTATGAGCATATAATATATAATATTTTATTAAAAAATATATTAATTAATTAATTTATTTATTATTAATTATTAAAAAATATTATATACTATATATTATATGTTATGTTGCTAAACGAAATTTTTTGCGGTAGAAGCGGTCTCAAGCAAAACCCAAGTTAAATGCTTTGTCAATAATGATCAATGACAGCAGAGTGTTTTTAATTGAATGTTTTAGTGCTGGGGACACCTGTAATGCAACAGTTGATTATAGAGTATCTCTTTATTTTTTTATTATTAATTATTAAAAAAATTTATATATTATATATTATATGTTGTGTTGGTAAAAACTTTTTTCAGTAGAAGTGGTCTCAAGCAAAATCCAAGTTAAATGCTTTGTCAATAATGATCAATGACAGCAGCGTATTTTGTCTTTTCATACGAAGTTTCCTTAAGTGGACAACATTTTGTTTTTGGGCTAACCTTAATCGACAACGTTAAGAAGTGTTTCAAGAAACTTCTTTTGTCACAATAGAAAAAAAAAACAATTTACGACTTTTTACAGCATTCATGTAAGTTATGCATTCACGTCAATCATTTGTGTTTCGCCATTTTTTTATCAAATGTTTTGCAAAAAAAAATTAAAGAGGTGTTTATTTGAAGTAGATTGATTTAGTAGATTATAGAAGTAAATTGTGTTTTGATAGACTTAAAGAGATCGAAATTTTTTAAATTTGTCCTAAACAGTGTTTTGTATTTTTTGAATGAAAATGACATTGGTCCACTTGTTTGGCTTTTCGACTATAATTGTCATTTTTACCTCTTTTATGTGTAGTTGAAAAGGTAATTTTTTGGATCCAAAGCAAAATAACATCTCCTATTAATAAAAAATTAACTCCTGTAAAAAAAAAAGAACAACCGTCACTAATTTCCATCATACGGTGGAAGGGTATTTTCGGGCATTTGTAGACAATAGAGGGGAAGATAAAATTAAATATTTTTTTTTATGTTTGATTAATAATAGAATTTCTAAAAAATAAATTTTTACCGTTGATTCACATAAGACACTTTTCTCACCACACATCAATTGCAGGTGTATATAGGCTGCATGTTTCGTGCAGTGGCCAAGAAGTGGACGTAGCATAGGCAAGGGTAGTTTAGGAAAGATATTCTCAAAAAGGCGGCAGGAGGTCTTGCCACGTCATCATTTTATTAGGCAAACAAAACATCTAGTTGAATATCCAAACAGTGTAAAATGCTAAATCCACTGGAAACAAACGCGCCCTAAATTAATCTAATGACAGGGTAGTCTTGTAATCTCAAGTTCAAAAAAAAAAACAGACAGACAAACATTGTATACGGCAGAGAATAATTAGTGCAACTATTATATTGGAAAAAAGAAGTGGATCAATTAAAATAAATAAATAAATAATGGTACAATCTCTTGTCTGTGATCTCTCTGTATCCAATTCAAAAACGATGTCCGTTTTCAGGTTTAAACGTAAGCCGTTGGATCTGAACTTTAACGGCTCTCCAATTTGAAATAGTGGGCCAACACCCCACCTTCACAGCTAGAAATTAAACGAACAAACGCGCTCACCGAAAAAGGCCCCGTCTGATTCAGTGGGCCCCTTTCCACGCTTAATATTCCTTTTTAAATATCTTTTTTTAATTAAATAATAATATTCTAATTTATGTCAGCGTGTAATTTGGGATGCTGACATTTGTGCTTATCCCCCTCATTGATCTTATCGTCCCTCTTTCTCTCTCCTGTCTGAGGATTTTGATGTTTATTTTTGGCTGCAGTTTCTAATCCCAAGTGCGTGAGAATCGCTCACACAAATGGCAATAAGAAATGGCGGTGTTTTAATTGAAGGCTTTAGTGCTGGGGACACCTGTAATGCAACAGTTGCTTACAGAGTATGCTGATCTTGGCCGTCCATTTTAGATAACTTTCACTGGATTTATGGCGTCCACGTTTTGCATTACCATTACTTGCTAAATGTTACTCACTCGATGTCCTATTAATTTTTATTAGAATTAAAAAATTATAATTTAAATTATTTAATTTTATATAATTTTTTATTTATATTTTTAACAAATTATATTAATAATTAATAAATTAATTTAAAAAATAAATAAAAATAAATTTATATTTTTATTAATAATAAATATAAAAAATATATATTTATTAAATTAGGACGGAGAAAATAATTACAAGTATTTTGCTATGCTTTGCTGTTTATTTACGACAAATTGAATCCAGTTAGCTGTAAATGCTGTTGTGTTTTTGTTGCGAAGTCAACTTATAGTTACATGTATGTATGAGTCAGTTAGACTGTTATTGCACATTTAAAATATTTTTTTATATATTAAATTAATAAACGTAATCTCAGAATTAAGGTTTTTGTAATTTGTTATTTTAATTTTTTAGTCATTACTCTTCAAAACTGAAATGGTTGCCAGTTGAATTGCTTTATAGTTTGTCATTATCTATAAAAACTTTTAACCGTCAAATGTTATAAAATTATAATTATTTGAATTAAAAGTTCAAAACTTAATTTTCATGAAGGGCAATTAAGAGGGCAGGGCTGTAGTACCTATAAAATTATATATTTTATATATTATTTATGGTTGATATTTAATAATAAAATTTTAATTAGATTCAGAGTGTAAATACAGCAAATATATTAAAAGAAAATTTTGTTGTTAAATTGCAACCAGAAAAAATACATAAAGGTCATTTGATTCACATATTTTGGGTGAAAATAATAATGGAGAATCTGGTTTACATTGTTTATATTTGGTTCATTAAAATTTTATTCTCATTTTTACCCTGTTCAAAAATAAGATTATCTTTTAGTCATATAATCTAATTAATAGGGGATCCCTGTTAATTAGTTTATTATTATCTTATAATCAATTTTAAGAGCGTAATTTTTTTATATTTTTTATTTTTTTTATCTTTGTCATCAATGGAGACCGTAATGAACTATTTTTAAAAATAATTATTTAACAAATAAAATAAAAATTCTATAATAATTAAATAATAAAAATTAATTATATAATAATTATAAAATAAAAAATAATTATATATATATCTTTTATCATATATATGTAAAATATTATCACTGATTCTAATTCCAATTCCGGAGCAACAAAACAAACAGATAACTATAAGAATTAAATTTCGATTCTGTATTAAGTTAAACAATTATGGCAAGAATCAATTTGATTATAATTACTTTGGTTCCAATTCTTTTTATAATCAATTCCAATTTCAATTCTAATGTATTTTTGAACTAAACACTCCCATAAAATATATAATCTTAAAAGCACCACACCCTCTGCCAATTAGGAATGAGTTTAACCTAACAATCACTCTATATTTGCAATAAAATGGACAGCTATATAGGGACTCTAAAGTCAAAATTAGATAAAAAAAATGTACAACTATATAGGGACAAATTGGCTTACCATTTTTTATTAGATAAAAATATTCTAGCAAAATGTTAAAAAAACAAATAATTTACGGCTGCCCATATATTGAATTATTTGCAATAATAGGAAACACCCGAAGACGAGCCATTGATTTGATTAAAGAAAATAGATGATTTAGTAGAGTTAATTATTGGTTCTCAATAATTTTATATTATACAACATAAAAAATGAGGTAGCTCAGCTTTCGTTCTTTTTTATTTCTTTTTTCCAGTCCAACGGCTGCTAAGTTTTCAACTTTGCTTGTTAACTAGTGAATCATTTTGAAAAAAGGGACCTAATCTCAGGTACCAACCAAGCTATTAAACCAGAACAAATCAATGAAGAGTAGTCTTATAGTAGCTAAAAAGTGAATTACCGTTGTAAACAATGATCTGATTGGGAGCAAGTTTGGGGAATTCTTGGCTTCAAAGTTGATTTAGGGGACACCATCCCTATTGGTTTCAAGTTAGGCGACTCGTTAGTTGGGCTCCAAACGTTAAATAACAGAGAATGAAAAAGAAAAAGAAAAAGAAAAAGAAAAATGAAAATGAAGAATTGGCCCAATTGCAGCATTTAGATTTAAATATAGCCCACTATTACACCGAGGCAGTCACACAAGCATGTCTGCTTGGACAAGTGGAGCGTATGTTCAATCTTGTCGCCATTATATCAATCACTTCGTCATCCGATAAATAGTTCGTAAAACAACGCTTATGGCCGAAAAATATGGCAAGCATTTAAGCCCATTTTAAGGATGTGAGATGCGCTTGAAATTGTAGTTTCAACAAACGTTCATTCTCAAGTAGATAAGGGTTTGGTTTTTTCACTCAGTTCAAATTGTTGTGAAACATATGGTACTCCGTATCCATATTACGACGGGGGGCAGGGTCAGTACCTGAGAGAGGGGATTGTAATGTTTATTTCAACCTTTTTATTTTTTTTTAAATGTAATTGAAAAAGAAAAGGGCACTCTCTTTCCTTCAACTTACTACACATTACCAGCTAAAGGGTTGGACCATGCAGGAGTTACAAGCCAAAGTCGAATCTTTGCTTAGTTTCCAAGAAAGTTTACTCGAATGAAATTGAAAGAGACATTTTTCTTTTTTAATTCTGTTCAGTATGAACGAAGTGGAGGTTTCCACATAATTATCTCCAATAATTAACCAGATCAAAGTTTTTTTTTTCTTTTTGAATCCTAATCATGATTTGTTCAAACATCACATCCGTTTATAATTTGTATGAGATTAGTCCTATTCACTTCGCAAATCATCGAAGCTGGCTTAAGAGAAGTTTGCGCTTTGCGAGCATTGAATCCTTGGCCTTGCAAGTTCTAAACCCCAAAGGTGCTCATTCACAGTTAAAATGACCCTTTGGGTTATCCAATCCAAGTGCCATATAAGCAGGTTAGATTAATGCCTATGATTTTAACAATTATTGGTTCAAACTAAGATATTTAGTCTATGTTAAGAAAATATCATCAATTTGTCACAAAGACGATAAGGGAGAGGAAGATATTTTTTCAGGGTTGGACTTTGCAGGGAAAATTGACGTGACACATTCCTTACTTTTTGGATGAGCCGGTCTCAATAATGAAGATGGTGACACCATTGTTGAGACCATAAATCTGCTTAGGAAACTGCTAGATGCAGAGTAATAAGAACACCAGGGCTTACTAAATAAAATGCATAAAAATTAACAAGTTGTCATTTTCATTCATAATCCATCATTGATCAGCGATAATCCACTGAAACTCAAAACCAGAGAGTACAAAACCACAGCACGTACCTCCTATAAATACAGGCTTCTTTGCTTTATTATCCACATTTAAGGCCAAGAAATTGTTAAAACCTCAAGAAACAACATCAATGGAAGGGTTGGCCATGAAGAAAGAAAGGAAAATAGTGGTAGCAGTGGACGAGAGTGATGAGAGCATGCATGCTCTGTCATGGTGTCTCTCCAACCTTGTTTCTCAGAATTCTAACAGCACGCTTGTTCTTCTCTATGTGAAACCCCCACCTTTTGTCCACTCTTCCTTTAATGCCGCAGGTATGTCGTATTTTTAACATTAACTATAAATTTGTCAAAAATTTAAAAATTCTAACTTAATTTCATTGCAGGGTTAATGTTTTCTAACGATCTGATTGCCACAATGGAAAAGTGTGGTAATGATTTCGTGAATTCTGTGATGAGAAGAGCAGAAGCTGTTTACAGGAAATTTGACAACCATGTAAGTACCTTTTCTTGTCTCAATTTTACTTATAGGCCGTTCGCTTAAAAAATGCATCGCAATTGGAATTATAATCGAAATCGATTATACAAAATTGAGAATGAGAGGAATCCTATTGCAACTCTTTAATTTGTTACGAAATAAGAATTTGATAATCAAAATTACTCATTTAACTTACATATGCTACGACTAGGAATCAAATATAAAATTTATAGTTTGTTTCTTCTGTTTGTGTTATGGATGGGGTCGTGAACAGATAAACGTGGAGAAGGTGATTGGGAGCGGAGAAGCGAAGGATGTGATATGCAATGCAGTGAAGAAACTTAGAGCTGACGCACTGGTCATGGGAAGCCATGGATATGGTTTCTTGAAGAGGTGATTAATGGTCTCCATTAGAGTATATCAGTTTCTTGAAAACTTGAATTCATCCGCTGTAGTATCATCTGTTATCTAATTCTTGTTGCAGGACTCTACTTGGAAGTGTGAGTGACCACTGTGCAAAGAATGCAAACTGTCCAGTTGTGATTGTGAAGAAAGAAAAATGAATTTCATCCCACCCCCAAGTAATATGATGTATGTATGATTGTAGGTTCTGAGCTTAATCTAATCTATTTAAGCATGGGTATCTATTATGAGACTAGGTAAAGCTTGTGTATATGTGATGCAACTATCTCATTTGGTTGCAAATGCAATCAACTATAATTGAAGAAAAATGAAAAGTTCAAAATTATGTCATAGCCAGATAATCAATTCTAGCCGTGCTTGTATATCTGTTGAGTTAGCAGATGACTTAATGTACTGGAAGTTCTCATTTTTTACGTTTGAAAAAAACAATGTCTCATAACACAATAAACAAATGTAGCCCCGCATTTAACACTCCATAGTCTCTTCTCGTTGGGATTCATCTATATTTTTTTTTTCAGGGATGCATCTATATTTTGTACAATGGAAAGTTATTTGGTGTATTGACTCTTAAATATGCCTAGTTGAGTAGTTCGGTTGATTAGTACTCGCACGTAAAAGTGCGATGTATTGAATTTAAAGCATACGATTTATGGGAGTGGACTTTTCCTCTGTGAGATCTATAATGTATAAAAAATACTATATTTTAAACATCAAATCTTGATTTCTTTTAGAGTAAATCTTAACTAAAATTTTTAGTGCCAAATATGAATATTAATCATTCGATTACAAGTCTAATGTAATCCTATTTATTTATAAACTAAAGGGCCAAGAGATTTACAAAATCATGAGAATGATTCTGAGTTGAAATGACACGAAACTCTTACACATCTATTTAAAAACCAAGTTGAAATTATACAACCTAGAGCCAACTCCTCAATGTTGTCAACCCGTATCGACCAAGAGAAAAATGGAGAAAAGCAAAGAAATGAGATGTGAGGAGTAAGATTTCAAGGATTTTAGTAAAAATTCTAGAGAGAAGAAAAGTTTCTCCCTTTAGAAATTTCTCCATCTATTAATTTTATATGTGAAAGGTTTAAAAATCCTCATTATAACATAAAACTGGTTGTGAGCAATCTGTTTCTTTCACTTTGCCATTTATGATTTGAACTGATAAAATGTTGAAAGAAAAAGAACTAAGAGCATGTCAACATGTATAAGGGCCAATTATATATATATGCTATTGAGATACATAAATTATGAATTTACTATGTCAATTTTTAATATTTTGGCAAATTTTTCAAAATTACATGCGCTAAGAACCAATTTTTAAAAATTACATCTTCAAGAAGTTTATATTTGTTTATATATTTAGAGAGCACGTCTTACTTATATATTTGTTTATATGTTGTTTTATGTTTATGTATTGATCGAATATAAACATATAAACAAGAGTCCGTGAATTGGAAAATTATATTCGTAAATTTGAAAATTACAACCATACGGATGAAATATTGTAAAATGTTTTTGTAATAAATATACCCAGTCTGTGCAAAGAAAATATTGCAAAATTTTTGTGATGTATGACGTAATTATCACTATGTATAATTTGGGAAGTGTAAGTTATTGAGTTAATTATGCCACATGTCTCAAATGAAATTCAGATTTAGATAAAAATCATCCTTACTTTGATTATTAGTAGAATAATATATTTTTAAATTTAGCTTAGTTATATGTCATTTTTTAAAATTTAGTTCTTAAAAACGTCATATCCGATCAAATAAAAATCCAAATTTTCATCTCATTTTATCCATTTTTTCTCTCTCATATGTTTCTCTCCCCTCTCTCACCTCGTTTCTCTCATGTCTCTCTTCCCTCTCACTCTTCCCAAACCCTAGCTCTCCTGTTCGCCGCCCTCCTCCTCCACCTCTACCATTTCTCTTTCTTTTGTCATTCCTCTTTTTCTAGTGCGACAAGTCTTCTTTTCGCATCGTCACCTCTCTTCTCTCCGTGTTTCGATCTCGGCGTTCATCGACTTCGATCTCCGCACTCTCCCTATGGATCTCCACCGCGCTCGATGGATCTCTATGACGACTTCTCTCTCTGCATCTTGCTTCTTCCTTCGCGTCGCTTCTCTCTTCGCATCGTGCTTCTTACTCAGCGACGCTCTCTTCGTCTTCGTCTTCTGTGTTGCGCTTCTTGCTTTGCGACTGATGTGGCTGCAACGAAGATCTCCAGTAGGGGCGACTAAGGTTGAAACTCTAACTGCTGTCATTTATTTGATTGTGTAAAATTATGAAAGTGCCCTTAGTTTTATTTTTTTTCTTCCATAAAAGTTTTTTTATTGTTTGTTCATTAATGCTTTTGTGAGACTTAATGGTTTAATTGTGTAGGTTGATTTTGTTGATTTTTGGTTGGCTTTCGTTGAGTTTGATTGATTTTATGCAGGGGTGATTACATTTGGAGATTTTTGTAGACATTTGGAAACTTTCGTAGACTTTTGGAGAT
>CAODLS011347442.1:0-17031 GCA_948243855.1 Flueggea neowawraea | reverse complement strand
TAGATAAAGGAAAACTAGAGCTCAACAGTGAAAAAACCAATGGAGAATCAAGAAACCAAGTTGCTGATGTAATGGGTGTAGTTACTAACAGTACTGATCCTCAGGTAGAAAGTGCCATCATTGACAAACCTAATAATCTTTTCAAGGGCCCCAACGCAAAAGATAAATCCGTCCATGAAAACAAGGACTTGCCTTCTCTTGAGCTTAGCTTGAAACAATTTAGAGACGTTGGAGATATCGAGACTGCTCATGATCACAATATTCTGAGACATTCAGCCTTCTCCGCATTTTCAAGGTATGTCAAGATTTTTACTATGGAGACCCCCAAACAACTAAATTGACAGTTGAATCTCAATTACATTGCAGGTACAATTCTGCTTTAACTGCTGATCAGGCTCTAACAGGAATTGTAGGCAGCTGTTCTCCACTAGATAATAGCTCACAGGCAGCGAAAACAGAATCAATGCAAAATCTCCAATCCAACTCTAATGCTACACCCCCTAATCAGCGCTCTAATGGAAGTAGTAACAACAATGACATGGGCTCCACTAGTAATAATGCTTTCAGCAGACCAGCTATACAAGGCAATGAGCTAGCACCCAAATCAACAGTTAAAAAGATGCAGGCAACAGAACGCTCTTCTGTATTCCACTCAGCTCGGAATGAGCATGTGCCTCTCCCTCCTCCTATGACAACTGATGCTACGAATGCCAACTCTACTTCTGAGCAACCAAGATGCATGAACCAACAGGTCCTAGTTCAGCACCATCATCATCATCACCATCACTTTCATCACCATGTCCACAATACTCCCAAGCAGCAGCAGCAGCTTACTCACCATGACGAGTTAAGACCGAAAAATATGGCCGCAGCTGCACCGCACTGTGGTTCTTCTAACATGCAGAGCGCACACAAGATTGCTGATAACAGTTTGAATGGAAATGGTTCAGGTAGCGACCAAGGGAGTAATGAACAGAATGGTAGCAGCATAGCTATAAATACGAAAGGGGCTAACATGGATAATAATGATGGTGTTGCTGGGAAAGGTGGAACCAGTATTGGAATTGGGTTCATGAGCACGATTGGATTTGATCAGAACAGTGTTACACAAAGAGAAGCGGCTTTAAACAAATTCCGCCAGAAGAGAAAAGAAAGATGCTTTGAGAAAAAGGTAACTGATTGCATTTAACATCATCATTCTGACCTATAAGTTCAATTATAAATTGTTGGAATTGACTTAAGTCATCTCTAGATATAGGTCTTACTGGAGGGTCCCATGCTTCGGCAAACTCTTCATGGCCATCCATTTTGGATAATGAATCAATAGTATTGTTTGGTAGCTTGGGGGAAGTTTTGCTGGCTCTATTCAGAGCCCATATTATAAGAATGCAAGATATGCATACTTTTGGAGTGCTTGTGTCATTTGGCAAGGAATTTTTGTAATGTAGCTCTAGTGGATTCTACTCGAGCCACATGTGCCTGCATGCTCTATGTTACTGCCTTGACGTCCAAAACAAAATCATTGTTCAAAGACTCAAATTTAAGATGAATAACCGTGCAGGAAAATAGTACACAAAAAGCTTTCTGTGTTGGTTCGTAATTGCAACCATTAGTTGGTCTACTCATCCATGCCTGAATTCATTAGCAAATTTCACAGAACTTGTTATGTTACATCTCTTTTTACGCCCATAAACACATGCATGTTCTGCTATACAACATTTATTTGTTGTTGATTTGGAGATAATAGTCTGGAGTTTATACCGACGGCTATTTTTACAGGTTCGATACCATAGCAGGAAAAAACTGGCTGAACAAAGACCACGAATCCGAGGGCAATTCGTGCGACAAGTGCAAGAAAACAAAGACTAAAATGCGCAAAGCTAACCCCGAACCTCATGTGTCGGGAATTTTTACTCGAGGCGGCTGTTTCAGAGCAACTAGTTTATAATGATGAAAAGGATTAGGCAAATAGCGGTAAAGAACTATGGCATTATTTATTAAAGAGTATTTATTTGAGTATGAACTCCTGGACATCTTGGACTGTAATCATGTGTGCTAGCGACTACTGATGGGTGATGCAGCCTACCGCTACATACAACGACTAATATGTGAAGGTACCTTTGAAAGGGGTAACCTTCTCTAATATATGTGACTGCTCAATTTGGTGTCCTAATAATAATGTTTGTGGATTCATCAGTTTCACTTCTTTCAGTCCCCTTTGATTCTGTGGTTTTGTGGATATAATGTTCTTGTGTGTTATTTTATCTGTCACTTGTGCGCTTTGTACTATGTTCAGCAGGTGGAAGATAGATGCCTAATGCTTTTGCTTCAGTATATTGAACTGAACGGTTGAGGCCCTCCCAGACATGCCAATCACGACCTTTACTTTTTAGAGGTCAGTAAATTCTGCTTTCCGGATAGGCCTACAAGATATGAAATCTCGATTGAGATCGGATAGAGGAAAGTTGGTATGTAAAATATCGGATAGGTAAAAGTAAAGATGTACATTATCGGAGCATCATATATTCTTTAAAACTAAAATTATTAAATATGTTACATCTTGTTCCAACATAAGAAGTTAGACTCCCTTGGGCCTTGGGTAATTACAAGAAGGAAAATTAATGGTCAAGGACAATCATATAAACAAGGAAACAGAGTGCTTTCCTGTTTTGAGTGGTCACAGTTTACGAAACTGTCCATAAAAAAATCTTTTTCCTAATTAAGCTGGAGCCAATGACTGATTACATGCCAAGATCCATTATAAGATAAAAACACTCTAATTTGAGTCAAAGTTGACAGAGTGTCGATCTCCCAAATCTACATCCCCAGAGGGATCTCAATTACCCTCTTCTTCTTGTTGCTAAATTAGCAGGCAACTGTTGATTTTTTTTTAAAAAAAAAACGAGGTGCATTTCCAAGGTGTTATCTACCTTATCATGTTTGACTTCCAGGATAGAAATACTCAACGCTATTTTCCTTGGTCTTGAAGTGGAAATTACTGACCCTGTTCTTCAAAGACCTGTTTTCGTTGTAGACTCCCCGGTTGAAAACCGTCAACTGCGGCGGAGAAAAAGAGACCAATGTAAAGACTAAAGAGACTACTTCTGCGAATTTCAGAAACTGTGTTAAAAACGCAAATACTCCCCTCGTCCAACCACTTGTCCACCAACCTAGCTAGACTAGCTCTGGAAACAAGTGGCACCACCTACTCCCAACTCTTCTAGGCAAGGCAGACATTGGAGCAGATGGTGGCGAAGACACTTTATTAATAGTGTCCATGATTAACTTTGAAAATGTGTTTACCAAAAAACCTAATTAACTAGGCATCAGGAACTCCACTTTAGCCCTATTAAAACCATATAAACCGAACAGGTTCTTGCATGCAGTAAAGCTTCAGACATGATAATATGACTAAATTTTCTTTAAACATAAGAAGTAAAACAAAAATCACCAAAGTGAACACGGTAAATAATCAATCTTATCAATTTTTATTGCAATAGGCATCCGTCTGACTTGAGTTAAGATGCAGACGAAGCTAGTAAAGAATAAATTGTTTGACCATAAGATACCTGTCCATGCACATCAACAGCTAAACCAGTGGCCAGAGGTTCTGCCTTTATCAAAATATCCGCAAGGTACTCCATCTGTAACAGAAATGTAGGCCTCTTCATGCATGAATACACATCTGCATGATTAAGAGCGACCAAGGAACACTCCTGCAACGAAGACACATTCACAAGCTGCGATGAGCAACTAACAACAAAGAAATATGCAATCAGCAATGTCTACAAGGATAAATAATCACAACAATGCTTACAATTCCGACGTTAGAGTATGGCAATAATGTAGGAAGTCTAAAACATGGTCAGAACATCCATAAGCAGCCACCTCCATAAGAGTCGCATCATCTATCATAATATTAACACAGTTTTGCTTCTCCATAGGCAATGCATTTATAGTGTTCACTATTTTCGCATACAACTCGGCCAACCCACCTTCACCAGTTATCCCTTCATTCCCACCTATTCAGCAATAAATTCACAAAATCATCATCACAAAACACATAATAAATTTAACTAATTTTAACTCAGGTCCGGCAAGATCCAATCTTTACCTGATTTTCTCACCTGGGCACTGCCAATTGTTCATGTCAGAAAAAAAAATCTTCCGTTTTCTCTCTGTGCCACCAAGTTGCAACCCTGTCAATTACAACAATACACTTTGTTAAGACCCATTAGCTTCAATAACAAAAAGACCGATAATTTATTACGGAAAAACTAATTTCAGGGAGAAAGAAGAGAGAGACGAGTTTTCGGAGTATGCGATCATAGTGAGAGAAGGGGTGAGAGATGGTGACATTTGAGGATTGTGGATAGAGATTGCGCTTTATGAGCTGATGAAGCACGAAGGACCCGCTCGTCTCTACGCAATCCTCGATTGCTATTACTTTGCCTCCCAGAGGCCATGTCTCGCTCTGCTGGTTGATTCCTAGAGTTTCGTCCAGTAGATTCCAAGCTCGATTCTCCATTTCTGTCTGCTTCGATTTTCTCCAAATTTGACGAAATTAGGGTTTTTCTTTCAGGGTTATAGATTTTCTTCTTGGGTCAATGTTTCAAAGTTTTAGAGGAGCATGCGACGGGGTTAACGTGTAGGAGAACGAAGCTATATGGGCCTCAACAGCCTTTTGGTCTGCAATCTCACCCCAGTTGTACAATGGTCGCAGGGGACAATTCCGTGTCAGCGTGTTACGTGTTCGTCCTAACCTCAGCAAAATTAAACATGTCACAAATATGATGCGATTGACAAAACCAAGGTATCATGTATCATTTTTGACGATTTTTTTCACTAAGTCATAAAATGTGTCTATCCGTTTATAATTTGAGTACACTATGACAAAGCGTACTCTTATGTGTGATCGTGTAGGGGTAAAAAATTCTCACTCTAGTTATTAGCCTCACTATTTTCCATTTCTTTTGCCTTTTTTTCGTTTGAGTTTATAGACGATTTGAGAATGACAATGTGAAAGTTTCAAAACGTTCAGTTCTCATTATAAATAACAATTAATACTCTGCTTAGTAAAAAGATTGTAATCGTTTTGTTAATGCACAACATGATGTTTTTAAGATAAACTTCGGATTTTCAATTTTTATAGTCTTATTAATTTATAAGATTTTTTATATATATATTGTTGGAAAAAGCGGTTCGTCCATGACTGGTTAACCGAACTCGGTTGGTCGAGGTGTAAACTAAGACTGTAGGCCGAAACCAATTGGAAAACCCAATTGATGAGAACCAAAGTCGGTTAGTCAATGTGTGAACCAAAACGACGAACCGAGACCAATTGACAAGTCCAATTGAGTTAGGGATGAAATAGGCTCGTTTGATCCATTAGGCCCGTTGGCCAATTTGAGGGCTTATAAAAGGAGCTTTGCTCCTTCCATTCTCATTCACTCCACCACACTCCAAAATTGAGAGAGAACTCTCCACTGGGAGAGAGAGAGAGAGAGAGAGAGACTCAGCCTCCTGACCCTGAATCCTGCACATATCACGTGTGACATCTAGACTGCGAAACAACCGAACATTCTCGTTAACAACTCAACTGTGATTTGCTCGCAAAACCAACATAGAACTAATCCTGCTTCGCTGCTAGCTTCTGTTAGAATCGAGGTTAGTAAGTCAAACCTATTTATTAGTTAATCGGTATGTGATTCCTTCATATATATATATATATATATATATAGTATGAATTACTACTAATGGTTATCATTTTTGTGGTTTTAATACAGTACAATAAGAGATGAGACTACCTTTGTGTCTCACAAAAAATGCATCTTTCATGGTATCAAATAATACAATCAGGATCAAACCAAAAACAACAGCTCTATTATTGTTGTTAAGGGAAAAATTAGGAGAAGCCATGTCGGCGCCAACTAGAGCTCTCCACACCATTGTTTTTTTCTATTTGTTTAATAAAATCTAAAAAAATATTTGTTTATCTTTTGATATTTAATTAATTTGAATTTGAATCAAGTAGACTCTAATAAGCAGTAACAATTTTTTTTGTTACTGAATTTCATAACGCTTCTGTATTTAGTACTCAAATTTGAAGAAAAAAAAGTAATTATTAATACTACAGAGATTGAAAGCATCCAATACCGAATAACAGAAATAATTAACGAGTAATTAAACAGGAAATCGAAACTATCTCGAAACACGCAACGAAACAAAATGAGTTGGATGCTCTAAGAAACGAGTTGTTGCTAATCACCACGAATAAGTACGAACGCGACGGGAACGTGAAATATACCCGCAACTCAGAAACCACCATAACGATCTCTAATAGGATAATCTACTGTGTGCAAGGAAGGAATACTCTTTCTTCCACTTTGAGGCCGATGGTAATATTGAGAAGGGAGTGAAAGAGTGCTTTTTGTAAACACGCTGTTAATTCTTCTTTCTTGGGTTTTTTGTCAATTTTTTTATAATGATAGGGTTTGAGCCCTTCTAAACCAATTAAGAGTTCATCTCCAAATCTAATCAGGAATGAATTAGCCAAAATCCATGTGTTATCAACCCAATTGGATACCCAAACCAATTTGGATTCAAATTTCACCCATAACACAACATGGACAAAACATTTTCTAATAGAGACAACCCCACAAACAGAATTAACCAATTAGAGAGTCACTGTCTCCCAGCCCTATGATAATCACTTATGCAACAACCATATCATCACTGGATGATATTTGTATAAACAGTTGTATATTATTGTTTATTTGGATTGTTCAGGTTCAACAGTGATTCTATACATGCGAGCTTGAATGTTGAGAAACAAAAATTCATACATTTCCATACAACTTTTTATGAAGACTTTTTGGTGGGAAATTAAAATTCGAAAGAGTGATAAACTTCGATAAAGACACTAGTTTGATGTAGGATGGCTGGATGGGTTGTCTTCAGATGAGTATTACTTGTGTTCAGAAACTGGTTACAGGGTTTGGTGGGTGAGTTATTCTGTTGTTGAATTTCATTTTCAACTTAATAAGGATACATTTGGTGTTAAGTGGGCTATTTAAATTAGGGTGCAAAAATTGGTTTGAATCAGTTCTTATGTCTCTTGAAGTGATTGGAGATTAACATAGATTAGGCAGGTGAGAAAATACTTTGGTTAATAAATTAAATGTCTATATTATTTTGACCATCTATTAAATATGACTAGGAAAATAAATGTAAAAAGACGTAAGCAGAGTATTTGTTTTGGATAGATTCAAATAGAAGCTGAGTCGACCTCGAGTGGTGTCATTTAGATTCTAAGCTAGCAGAGTTAAATGAGTTTGTTGGAAAAAGTGGTTCGCCTATGACGGGTGAACTGAACTCGGTCGGTTGAGGTGTGAACCAAAACCATGGGTCAAGACCAATTGGAAAGTCCAATTAAGGAGAATCAAACTCGGTTAGTCAAGGTGTGAACTGGGACGTGAATCGAGGCCAATTGGCAAACCCAATTGAGTTAGGGATGAAATGGGCTCGTTGGACCTATTAGGCCCGTTAGCTCGTTTGAGGGCCTATATAAGGAGTTTTGCTTCTTCCTTTCCTTCATTCACTCACCACCTCCAAAACCGGGAGAGAGAGAGAGGTCGAGAACTCCTGTCCCGAGTCCTGCACATATCACTTGTGACATCTAGACTGTGAAACAGTCGAGCACTTCCGTTGACATTTCAACCGTGATTTACTCGCAAGACCAACATAAAATTGGTCTTGCTACGCTGCTAGCTTCCGCTAGAATCGAGGTTAGTAAGTCAAACATATTTATTATACTGTTTATTAGTTAACCGGTATGCGATTCCTTCATTTATTATAAAAAAATTATCTTATATTCAATTTTTTTATTAAAATATTTATTTTAATTCTATAACATCTGGAGTCTACTTGAAAAATTTTCTAGATCCACTGCTACCTATCTTGTTGGTAACCATGATTGTTTGATTATTTTGTTGTCTCTCTTTTATAATTTGTTGAGCTTTCTCTAAGTTCATCTCACGGGGAGTTTTTTTACAAAATTCTGAGATATAGTTCACCAGAACTTGTGTAAAGCAATTGCTTTCTTTTTTACTAGTGGCCAGATTATATTAGGTTGGAACTCCACCTGATGGTTCTGATCCCTCAAGTTTAAGAAGCCATAACTGTGGACCAATATCGACCAATTGTGCTAAGCAATTTTTTTATAAAATTATTACAAAAATTCTTGCAGATCGTCTTGCTTCGGTGGTAGCCAAAATGATCTCTCCACAACAGTTTGGTTTCATTAAAGGCATGAGAATTGTTGACTGAATTGCTCTGGCATCAGAAGGGGTTAATCTGCTGGATAAGAAATGCTTTGGAGGGAATAAGGCTCTGAAAATTGACATCTGCAAAGCTTTTGAAACTATTAGCTGTAATTTCCTTTTTGAGGTTCTTAACGCCTTCGGCTTCTCTTTGTAGTTCCAAAATTTTATTATTTTGGAGTTGTTCTCGTCGGCTCTTCTTTCAAATCTTATTAATGGTCAGTCAACTGGTTACTTTGGATGTTCAAGAGGTGTTCGACAGGGAGCCCACTTTCCCCTCTATTGCTCTGTCTGGTAGAGGATTTCTTGATCCGCCATATTTCAGCATTGGTTAAGGAAGGCAAACTCCAGCCCATGGGTTATACCGGAGGTACTCATTTCATTTCCCATCTTTTTTACGCTGACGATGTGATTCTTTTTGCTAAGGCTACGATGAGGAACATGAACATTATTCTTGACATGTTTGATACTTATGGTGGTTTGTCTGGCCAAGTGGTTAATTGGTTAAAGCCCAATGTTTTCTTCGGGAAAGTAGTGACTCAACGAAGAGCTGCCTCCTTAATTGCTGGGAGGAATCTCAAATGTGGAGTAGTCCTTTTTTGTTATCTTGGGGTGCCTTTATTTGCTGGTGCACCGAGGCAAAATTTTTTACAGTTGGTGGGGGACAGAATTGCAGGCAAATTCAATTTCTGGAAAGGCTCCTCTCTGTCTATGGCTGGGCGGGTATGTTTAGTCTCTTCAGTTATCGAGAGTTCACTACTTCATTCGTTTGCAGCTTATAAGTGGCCACAACACTCAATGGGCTCATCAGAAATTTTATCTGGACTGGTTCCACTACTTCGAGGAAACTTGTCACAGTCCTTTGGTTCATTTGTTGTCGCTCTAGAAAAGAAGGCGGTCTTGGGTTAAGGGATTTGAGTAGTCTTAATGGGGCGATGTTGGGCTCTCTGGCTTGGCGTTTTCTTACGCGAACTGCCACTGCATTGAGAGTGTTAGAGGCTCGGTTTCTTTATCCATATGGGCTCCCACAACTTGTTTATTTCAGATCGTCGGTTTGGTGTTCTATTAGACAAACTTTCATTGATTTACGTGGCCGCTGCTGTTGGCTCATCACTACTATTTCTTAAATGAATTTCTGGACGGGGATTTGGTTGCAGCCATGTTTGGCTTAACATCTTCTCTTCCTCTGGATCAACAACGCCTCCTAACTAATTCTGTGCAGACTTATGTTTCTAATGGGCAATGGGCATTACAAGATGTTTTAACCAGGGAGGTGGCCAACACCGTCAGGGCTATCCATTTCTTGAAGGAAGCAAATGATGTTTATATATGGACACTGTACACTACGGGGCGTTTCTCGGTCAAAGGGTTTTACAAATCTCTTCATGGTTACTATGACGTCACTCCTTGGAATATTTTCTTGTGGAAGAAGTACATACACCCCCTCCCCACTCCATAGTGGGGTGGTGGGCTTTTCTGGGTCACTTGCCCACTGATGACAAACTGAGACAAAGGGGTTTCCTTTTCCCTTCCAGGTGTAGTCTCTGCAATTCTGACATTGATTCTTTACAACACTTATTTATAACTTTCCCTATTTCTAAGCAATTGTGGAATGATATTTTGGGGATGTTTGCTTTGCGGGTTAGGTGTGATGATTCTCTGAGATCTCTCATTTTAGTTGCTATGAATACACAGTTGAGTTCTCAGCTTAGAGTGTTGTGGAATGTTGCTATTGTTAGTGCATTATGGATTATTTGGAAAACACGAAATGAATGCATATTTCAAGGCCAGGCGGTATCCATATTCATTATGTTGAGACCGATGTGGAAGTGCATTAAGGAGGGCGTGGTCTTCAAGATTGGGAATATGAACAGTACTATGGAGGAGTTGCAGCTATTTACAAAGCTTGGCATTACAGGCATTCCAAGGCGTGCTCCTGCTATTACACCTGTAGTCTGAAAGTTAATACTGACGGATATGCATCAGGGACGTCGTTTACTGGGGGAGCAGGGGGCATTTTCAGGAATGCAAAAGGTTCTCCAAAGGTGCTTTTGCCTTCTCTACTAGTGAGGCATTGGCTTTCATTTCTTCAGTGGGCATAATGCTTCAGTCGTTGTCACAAATGAATGCGGTGGTTACGCATGTTTTCAGAGAGGAAAATCGAGTTGTTGATTGCCTTGCCAATTTTGGCGCGCACAACCAGGGTCTAAATTGGTGGCTTACCTTTCCAACTTTCTGTCGCCAACTTCTTTATGATGATTTCTCTTTAAGGGAGAACTGTAGTCTCCATCAATACTACATTATGTATGAATTTTTCTTTTTACATTAATAATATATTGGAACACATAAAGATGATGCAGGTGTTATTGGGATATCAACCTAATTGGGATGCATGATGCACTACTGATTCTGTTGACTTTAGCTTTTTAGTAAAAAAATCTCACAATTTTTCCTCTTAGTCGTGTAGATAGTATATTCTCTCTTATTGGTTCCAATACTGAGCCGTGACTTGTTATTGTCCCATATTGTAATTTGTTGTCATCTGTATTTATATTGACTATTTTGCACCTCTACAATGGTATTTTCTCATGGACTATGGAAATCATATTATAAGATGTGTAAGTGAAGCACATACTACCAATGGACTTTTGGTTTATTTGAATTGGGGTTTTTTACATAACTAACTCACCAAATAAAAACATATTTTATAAATAATTATTTAAAAATTTAAACTAAATATGTCCATAATTTAGTGAAATTATTTCTAAAAATAATCATCCATCAATTAAAATGTGGATCAACTAGATTTACTTAAAAATAAGTGTTGAAAACTTAATAAAAACAGATTTAAAGTTTTTAATTGACTAATCTCACAAACATAAAAAATATGCTAACAAATACGTATAAACACATTAAAAAAAAATCGAAGAAAGAATAATATTCTAGTTTTTAGATTAAATTCTTACTGAAACTCAATTAAAACCCGACAGAAACTTTGTTATGTCATTTATATATATTATGATACTGTAAAAATAATTAAGGATTTCATGAACGTTTTATAGATTGAAACTTTTAAAACTATATTGAAACTATAATTGTTCATATTGGGTTGTAAACTACAATTTTTTTATATAAATTGAAACTTCTTTAAAACTACATTAAATGTTAAGATATTGTTAAGAAATTAAAATAAAAAGTATGATGTTTGGTGAAGTTATTTCCTTAAAAATAGTTCTTAAAAATAGTGTTGAAAAATTAAATAAAAAGTATGACATTTCAATATCGTTTCAATGCAATTTTAACACGGATTTATTACTGAAAGTGAAAAAAATTAAAATATTAAAACCTACAACTGCATTAATAAAAGTTGGTTAAGTACTTTTAATTAATATTTCAAAAAGTGACTATTTTGTGCAATTTTTTATTCGAATTTAAGTAAACTCCAATACTAACGAATCGAGAGTTTGATTCTCGATAAAAGAAAAAAAAACTTATAAAAAAATGCAAATACCTTTTTGTTTGATAACAAATACTTTTCTTTTTCGGCTTAAAAATCTAAGTGAAGGAAATCTATGGTGGAGACTGATGATATATAAATTTAGAAGATATAAATCTGATTTCGACTTCAAAAAGTATTTTTTTTTAACAAATTTATTCTAATTTTTATCTCAATTTCCTAATTTATCAAAAAGGTACAAAGACTTTTCTCGGTCGAAATGAACAATTCGGATTTCAGTCACATTCATGTAGAAAAATTTCAAGTGTACCTCATGATTTTTCTTAAAAATTATGTCATTTTCCCCAGCAAAACAAAACCACCGCCACAATAATAAGCAACATTATCTTGAAATTAACTTCTAAATATTTTTATAAACTGACAAAAAGTAATTGCAATTCGATTTGAACTTGATCTCAGGTGGTGAATTTTCCCCGTGTTACTTGTAATAATGACTAATCAGTAACAAACTTGTTGAAGCTCAATGATTTCAGTACAGCAAGTTAACCATTTTGCAGCTGAAATTACAATTTATTTCGTTTTGAGAAGTGTACTCATTTTGGCAAGTATTTGTACACCTCTGCTCATGGTTTTTGATGTAACTGAGTTCAGTTATTGTTTTATCAATTTGTAACTTGTTTAGTTGTAATTCAGTTAATGTAATGATGTTTTTAAATTCATGACACATCCCTGAAATTAAGTGTATCTTCTTGTAATCAGTTAACAACTCTCTGGCAAGTTGATTGATAACAGTAGTTGGTAAATCTTTCTATATTTGTACTGTAGCAGATGAGTATATATTACTCAATCTGTAGCTTTACTTTGTTATTTAGTATTTAAGTAATGAAATCTATTAGTTTTGGTGTGTGTGAAAGTTCAAACACCAGCTCAAAAACTCACATGCATATTTAAACTTAAGCTGCAATTTTTTGTTCATTGATTTTCTGGAAAATTGTCAAGAACATGTTCTTGATGTTCTTGAGTTAATTTCCAGAAAACTCCAACACTCTGGCATTCCCTGCAGGTGCTTGTCCTACTGTAGGTGTTGGTGGGCATTTTAGTGGAGGAGGATACAGGCTTTTGGTGCCTAAATATGGTCTTGCAGCAGATAACATCGTTGATGCACACTTGGTTGATGTCAATGGTAGAATTCTTGACAGAGCCTCCATGGGGGAGGATCTAATTTGGGCGATCCGAGGTAGTGGCTGAAATAGCTTCGGAGTTGTTATTGCCTGGAATCTTAATTTGGTTCAGGTTCTTGAAACAGTGACCATTTTCGCCGTCACCAGAGCACTGGACCGAAATGTTACGCAGGTTTTCAACAAATGGCAACATGTTGCAAATAAACTTCCTGAAGAAATAGTAATCCTGGCCAGAGCTTATAATCCTGAATCGGAAGGAAATGCAACAAGATTAGCATTATTTCAATCCCTGTTTCTAGGTAGACAAGATAGCCTACTCTTGATGATGGAAGAAAGATTTCCCGAACTGGGTTTGAAGAAAGAGGATTGCAGAGAGATGAGTTGGATTGAATCAGTAGTGTATATGGCTGGATATGATCCAAGCAACACCTCTTTGGATGTTTTGCTTGACAGGACTAATGTATACAAGTCAATCTTCAAAGCCAAAACGGACTATGCCAAAGAGCACTTGCCAGAAGATGCAATGGAAGGACTTTTGAATTGGTTTTCCGATGTTGAAATCAAGGATCCGATGCTAACCATGGTTTCTTACGGAGGGAGAATGGATGAGATTTCTGAAACTAGTCTTCCAGTTCCGCATCGAGCTGGAAATCTATACATGATTCAGTATTTTGTGGACTGGTATGAGGAAGGTGTTGAGGCTGCCCAAAAACATACAAGTTGGATTAGAAATCTTTACAGTTTCATGGCTCCGTATGTTTCGAAGAATCCTAGAGAGGCTTATATCAACTACAGAGACCTTGACATTGGCAAAAACAACCTGTTTGGTAATACAAGTTATCGACAAGCTAGTGTTTGGGGAGTCAAATATTTCAAGAATAATTTTGATAAATTGGTTCACGCCAAGACTTCTATCGATCCTTCCAATTTCTTCAGGAATGAACAGAGCATCCCACCCTTGTTATCTTGGTGATTTCGTTTAGTTATTACATGGATATTTAAAGCAATAAATAAATCTATTCATTCTTGTGAATAGATATAGTGGTTTTGTTTATATGGATAAATCTATTCTAGTCTCCAGTGCAAAGAAGTGTGGGTTCGAAATAAAATGATTATAAGAAAAGAAAAACTATTCTTGGTGATTTTGTTTAGTTATGGTGATTTTTACTTGTCGTTTCAACAGAATCAGCAGACTTACAAACATGAACGATGATTCACTAATCCCGTTAGTTGTTTGACGACCTGCCGTTGGATACAAATGAGCAAAGCCCTAGTAGCCGACCCGAAGTACGAATGCCAACTTAGGGGGGTTAATGGGTTTCCGTCAAGCTACATGAATTGCAAACTACTTTACTTTTTCTTAAGTATTTTTTAGTTTTATAACAGTTATTTACAATGAAATATAAACACCATATTCTACAAAGAAATGTGTTTATTTTGTTCACTACAACTACAACTTGTACGTATTTTTTGTTTCTGCAATAAACGAATTTTTATTGATATCTGTGAATTTATTATTGTCTACAGATTTTATTTTTTAGTAGGTTTATTTTTGTTAAATTCGACACCTATTGTTGGTCAAATAAATTCTGCTCCTTGATGCTTCCCTGGGTAACAACTAATCAGCTATCCACATAACAAGACGTTAACGAATGTAATCAACTAAACTACTTGAAGTGGTTGAGTTTTTTTTTTTAACTGAACTTTAAGTGGTTGAGGCTTTTTTTTGATCCGAGAACTTTAAGTGGTTGAGTTACTTGAGTATTTTAGGTTCAATCACTTAATAAAAAAAATAAAAGCCATAATTTTGTAGGCGACTCGTCGTTCACAGTGAAGATGAATATAATATACTTATTATTCTCAGCGTCGGAGTAGTTTCTGTGGAAGGGTTCAATGCTTTCTGTCGCTGACAGACTAGTACTTATTCAATCGGTAATTTGTGGCTTTCTACCGGTGGTGTTTTTGACGTTGAAAATGAAAGCAAAATCAACACAAGGCCCGCATAACAAAGACTTGAGTGTAGCAATTGTACTTTTTTCCCCCTCTGATGAGAAATCAATGGCTGGCTTGTTTCTTTATAAGAATGCCACGCACTGGTTAGTGATCAGAAACACACTCAGCCTCACACCCGATTCTGTATTTAACTGGCATTTTCAACGCACAATCAAAAACACCACATGCAACGGACTCAGAAATCCTTGTATTTCCGGTCAGGCATTCTATCAAACACCTACCAGGAATTCCTGCCACCCAAATCATCAAACACTGCGAAAATATCACCAAAGCATTACACATCCAATCTTTTTAATACAAGATTGGACCTCTCTGGAGACGCTGCCGGTGTCAAAGGGTGGCGGCTGCCGATCCCACTTTTTGGCTCCGGCAATGTCATAATTGTAAAACTATATTAAGGGAAAAGTTAAGCCAATCAAACTTTTTTGTGATTTATTTCATAATGATTAATCCGAATTCAGGCAAGACCTTGCAAGCGGTGAAAGTCCCCCACCACCTAATCACCTTAGACTAATGACAAATTCGGATCGAAATATTTGAATGCTACTAGCTATTCACTTTTTCTACAAAGGCCCTTTTGGAAAAGTAGAAGATCCCAAACCAATGAATTTTAGGAAAAAGTTGAGCCTGAAACAACAACGAAACTTCATTCAGCTACGCCAAAACTTTGACAAAATCTATCTTTAAGTATAAAATAATGATAATGATTTGGAGTTGGTTTACCACTAAAGCATGATAAAATTCAATAAATTAATTGGGTGGTATCAGCGTCCAAATCTCATACAGAGGGAAATGAATCCTGAACAGTACTCTTCATCAATGTTGCCTTTCCTATTTGTGTTTCTGTTTTTTGTTTCATGTGTAACTTCAGCTAGCAGAACCCATGAGAACCTCCTTCGCTGCCTCTATCTTTATGTAAACTCTCCCAGTAATATTTCTAACATCGTCTACACTCCGTACAACTCATCGTATCATTCCATACTGCAGTCCACTATTCAAAACCAGAGGTTCAACTCATCTGGCTTGCCTAAACCTCTTTTGGATCAAAATGCATCTCAACTGGTTTCAATATCCGTCGACCATTGGATCAAAATGTCTCTACTTTTCAACAGGTGGCAATACATCGCAAATAAACTTCCTGATGACATAATTATTGTAGCCAGAGTCACCAACTCTGGCCAAGCAGGGAACAGAACAATAGTGGCAGAGTTCCTTTCCTTGTTCCTCGGTGGAATTGATAGACTACTTCCTTTGATGGAAGAAAGGCTTCCTGAGCTAGGTTTGAAGAAAGAAGATTGTAGTAAAATGAGTTGGATTGAGTCGGTCAGTTACATTGCTCAATACCCAAGTAGTTCACCCTTGAATATTTTGCTTGATAGGACTAATATATTCAAGTCAACATTCAAATCCAAATCCGATTATGTCAGAGAAGCCATACCAGGACCTGCAATTAAAGACCTCTTGAGGTGGTTCTCAGCGGATGAAGTGGAAACTTCAGTCTTAACCCTGGTTCCTTACGGAGGGAAAATGAGCGAAATTGCAGAAGCAAGCATTCCATACGCACATAGAGCTGGGAATTTGTACAAAATTTCATATCTAGTTAGCTGGCAAGAGCAAAGCGTAGAGGTAGCCCGAAAGCACATGAGTTGGATTAGGAAGGTTTACAGGAACATGGCTCCATATGTCTCCAAGAATCCAAGAGAGGCTTATGTCAACTATAGGGACCTTGATATTGGCAAAAACAACAAATTTGGCAGAACAAGTTATAAACAGGCAATCATTTGGGGTACAAAGTATTTCAAGAATAATTTCGACAGATTGGTACGCGTGAAGACAGCAGTGGATCCTTCCAATTTCTTCAGGAATGAGCAGAGTATTCCTCCTTTGACATCTTGGTAATCTTTTCTAGTTGTTGAATACTAGAGACCAATAAAATTTTGGTACAGGTTAAATTACTTTCAGAAGATTTGAGAGAGGAACATGTGTATGTAAATTAGTCAACTAAAATAAAAATTTTACAGTTGTACCAAATGTAATAATGAACACACAATATATGGAC